>NW_004624828.1:5133195-5170638 GCF_000247695.1 Heterocephalus glaber
AGAGAAAGAGGGAGGGAGGGAGGAAAGGAAGGAAGGAAGGAACGAACAAAAAAAGAAAATCAGGTTAAATCAAAGTAATAGATGGTAACAAAAGTCATAATCTGAGGGAGGCTGGGGAGAGGGAATCTGGAATATTCCAAGTTCTGTTCTTCTGTGTGTGTGCGTGCAACTGGAGATTGAACCCAGGCCTTCGCACTGAGCTCCATCCCCAGCCTTTTTTATTTTTTATTTTGAGACAGGGTCTCACTGAGTCACTAAGTTGCCCAGGCTGGGCTGGAACCTGCCATCCTCCTGCCTCAGCCTCCTGTGTGCTGGGATGACAGGTTGCACCACCAGTATTTTTTTTAATGTTCTATGTCTTGACGTGAGTTTATATAGAGGTTGAATGCTGAAGACATTGAAAACCAACCAAGTGTACAATTTAGAACAGTACAGTGGATGTAAGTATGTTAATAACATCTCAGTAAAACTATGTAACATTTCTCCAAAGAAGATATGCACAGCTATATCTATACAACCTGGGACTTTACCTTTAAGGATGCACCCACGGCAGCAGAAAATATGCGTTTACACAAATGCTTGGGTGTGAATGTTTCTAGCGGCTTAACTCATAGGGACTGAGAAGTGAAAGAGCTCGACGTCATGAGCAGATGGTCCATCCATGCATGCAGTGGTGTATTACTCAGCCAGGAAAAACAGCAAGGCTGTGATACTCGCCAAAGTGTGAATGGACCTTGAGGACACCAGGTTCAGTGACAGATGTCAGACAGAGGACACAGGATGGGCTCCACGGACAGGAAACACCCAGGACAGGCGACTCCAGAGACAGGAAGTAGACTTGTGAGTATTGGGCTGGGGAGAGAAGGGACGGGTGACTGCTCACGAGGATGGCTGGGGCTTCCTTCTGGGATGATGGGATGTCCTGGACCACACAGTGGCAATGGCTGCACAGTCTTGTAGACCACTCTACTAGTCACTATAAAATGGTGAATTTATGGTGTGTGAATTATATTTCACTAAACTGAGCACTTCCAATTTATGCTCCTCGCTGTATAGATTTTATACCACATTGAAAAATGATAAACAGGGCCGGGGATTTAGCTCAGTGGTTCCACTGCCTGCCTCGCAAGCTAAGGACCCGAGTTCAATCCCTGGTACCAAAAAAAAGAAAAAGAAAAATGATAAACACATCTCATGAATTAAAAGTCTGGATTTGACTCAAACTGTGACACAAACATAAAACAAAAGCATTACACAAATGGAGATTTGTAAGCGGCTTCGGCCAGGCACACAGTAGGTGCTCAATACATGTTTTCTTTCAAAAAGAATTTCCCAAACTGGGCACTGCAGCGAATGCCTGTAAGCCAGCTACTTGGGAGGCTGAGGCAGGAGGATCACAAGTTCCAGCCCAGCCTGTGCAATTTAGTGACTTAGAGAGACCCTGTCTCAAATAAAGAATACAGCAAGGACCCGAGTTCGATCCTAGGTACCAAAAAAAAAAAGAATATAAAGAATCAAAAGGGCTGGGGATGGAGCGCAGGACAAAAGCTCTCGGGGGTCAGCCCGGAGCAGCATGACCTGCTGACCTCGCAGCACTAGATTCTACCTACACTGAGATTCTCCCTCCATTGACCGGGGAGTTGCATCCAGAAATATCTGCCAAGTATTAAGACCACGCAGAACCACCTCAACCATCAGTTTATCCTTCCAGCAGCACAGCTGGAAACTGTGGAGGGCGAGGGGCAGCCTGAGCCTGGCTGGACGCCCAGGGTCTCTAGGCCCTGTCCCCCACATGCTGGGACATCCTGTTTTCAACCCCAGCAAAACAAGTGAAGCCCGACAAATCTCTGAAAACACCCTGTACAGCCAGGCACGGTGGTGCATGCATCATCCCAGCATTTGGAAAGCAGGCAGCGGAACCACTGAGCTAAACTCCTGGCCCTCATCCCAGCATTTGGGAGGCTGAGGCAGGAGGATCGCAAGTTCCAAGGCCCTGGGTTCCATCCCCAGTTTTAAAATCACAAAATATCTGGAGCTGTATTCATCCATACATTTATAACAGTTTCTCCTGAGGTAGAAGTGTGCGACGCACAGTTTACAAAAATAATAAAACTATGTGATGCTCTTTGTAGTAAGTGCCAGAAGGGTGCTGCTCGATGCTCCCTAAATTCTTCTCCATTTCACTTGCAACATAAAGTTGCAATTAGCAAATGAGTGTCATTATGTCACTTGATGTCATCTGATGTCAGCCCTCCACCCACACTCACAGGCTCCACATCAATGATCGAACAAACCTCAAATAGAAAATATTCAGAAAAGGGCCTGGGATTTAGCTCAGTGGTTCCACCGCCTGCCTCACAAGCACAAGGTCCTGAGTTCGATCCCCAGTACCAAAAAAAAAATCCTCACAATCCAGAAAATATTCAGAAAAATCAGCATCTGTCCTGAATGTATGCGAAGTTTTTTTTCCTGTCAATACCTAAACAATGCAAGGTAACAACTATTTCCATGGCATGGACATTATACCAGGTATTATAAATCATCTAAAGAAGATTTAAAGTCTCTAGGGCCGGGGATTTAGCTCAGTGGTTCTGGCACCTGCCTTGCAAACGAAAGGTCCTGAGTTCAATCCCTGGTACTAAAAAAAAAAAAATAATAAAGAGTTGTAAAGTCTCTAGATGATAATTGCTAACCACCAGCTTTTTAAAATACATGGAATAGGGGGCCAGGGATTTACCTCAGTGGTTTTGCTGCCTGCTGTGCAAGCACAAGGACCCGAGTTCAATCACTGGTACCAAAAGAAATAAAATACATGGAATTTTAGCCAGGTCTGATAGCACATGCCCGACCTCTCAGCACTCTGGGAGGCTGAGCAAGAAGTTCAGGCCAACCTGGGCACCATAGCAAGACCCTGTCTACAAATACAAACTAAAAATAAAAAGCGGTATAGATCAGTAATGGAGTACCCCTAGGATGGATTGTCAGTACAAGGAAAAGAAAACTGGCTGGGCATGGTGGTGCACACCTGTAATCCCAGCACTCAGGAGGCTGAGGCAGGAGGATCGCCATGAGTTAGAGGCCAGCCTGGGCTGCATAGCAAGTTCAAGGCCAGCCTGAACTACACAGTGAGACCCTGTCTCAAAAACACCAAAAAAAAAAAAAAAAAATTGTACACTATGGCCCCCTAGCTGCTTTTTTTTTTTTGGTACCAGGGATCGAACTCAGGACCTTGCGCTTGCAAGGTAGGCGCCAGAACCACTGAGCTAAATCCCCGGCCCTACCTAGCTGCTTTTGTAAATAAAGTTTTATTGACACTCAGCCACACCCATTCACTAATACCCACTCTGGTGCTTTCCCTCTTACACCAGAAGCTGACTGCGTGTCTTCCAAAGCTGAAGATATCTGGTCTCTGGTCGTTTATGGAAAACCCTTGCCAGCCAGGGATTTAGCTCAGTGGTTTCGCCACCTGCTGTGCAAGTGCAAGGACCCAAGTTCGATCTCTGGTACAAAAAAAAAACACAAAAAAACCCTTGCTAAACCCAGACCTAGAGGAACCACAGAACAATACACCAAGCCTTGAATTCTAGCATTTGCCAGTTTCCACAGTGTAAAATTCGCCACCACGGCCAACTTTAGGCTGCTAATTTGGTATCAATGAACATGGAGTGGGGGGACGGCATCCTCAACTTCCACCAAACAGTGTAAGGGATGAAAGGAATCTCAGAGCACAGGACACAGGAAATGTGTAAGAAAATGAGAGAGCTGCACTCTTCTACTCTTCTGGCATCTGACCCCAGGAAGCACTGAGCTGCATCCCCAGCCCTTACTTAAATTTTGTTTTTTGGTACTGAGGATCGAACTCCGGCCCTTGAGCTTGTGCAGCAGGCGGCGAAACCACTGAGCTAAATCCCCAGCCCCTTACTTAAATTTTTTATTTTGAGACAGGGTCTCACAAAGTGGCCCAGGCTGGCCTCAGACTTGCAATTCTCCTGCCTCAGCTTCCTGCCACCCTGCCCCACACCTTTGCGCATATATATATAAATATATATATATCAGCTTTATTAAAAGGATTCATATACCACAAAATTGGCTGATGTAAAGAGTATAATTCAGTGAATTTTCTCCCCACCCCCACCCCGTACCAGGGATGGAACTCAGGACCTTGTGCTTGCCAGGTAGGCCCAGTGCCACTGAGCTGAATCCCCAGCCCAATTTGGTGAATTTTCTACATTAACAAAGCTATGCAACCACCACCCTTGTCTAGTGCCAGACCATGCCATCACCCCAAAAGGAAGCTCCATCCCCATAACCAGTCACCTCATCCCCTCCCCAGCCCCTGGCTCCTCTGAGGCCATTTCCTGTCTCTGGATTCACCTGTCCTGGATGTTTCCTGCCCATGCAGCCCATGCTGTGTGTCCTTTTATTTGTCCTGTAGTATGCGTCACACACAGCCTTGTTCCTTTTAAAGGCTAAACAATACTCCACACCTTTATTTATTTTGGTATTTTGAGTCAGGGTCTCACTAGCCCAGGCTGGCCTTGACTTTGTGGTGATCCTCCTGCCTCAGCCTCCCCAGTGCTGGGATGACAGGCATGCTCTGCCATGCCTGGCTACTTTATTTTTATGTGTTTATATTCTGCACCACTGAGGCTGGAACCCAGGGCCTCTGGCAAGCTCAGCAAGCACTCCCCACTGCATTGCCCCCGTCCGCCTGCCCGCCTGCCCGCCTGCCCGCCTGCCCACCTGCCCGCCTGCCCACCGTTTTACTGAAGATGATTTATTGAATGGCAAGTCCGCAGCCTGTCATCTTTAACAATGGCCGTGCTCAACACTGAAGGGAGACATTCCTGAAAAGCCACAGGCGCTGGGCCTGGCTCCCTATCTCCCTCGGGTCACCAGCTCCTAGCAGCCCCGCCCCATCACATGAATTCTTCAGGTCCCTCACGATGGGCATCAATAATTAACTCAGCCACCTGCCCGCCCACCCGCCCGGTGGGGCTGAGACAGCCGCTTCGTGCCCCTGTCCCAGTGCCCCTGTCCCAGCCCGGCCACAGTGCCCCAGGGTGGTCTCAGCCTCTGCCCACCGTGACCGCTGTGCCCAAGTCCTCGCGCCAACGCACTGTCACCACCCACTTGGAACTCCTGGTGCATCCAGCCCCTTACAATGTCCAAACAGAGAAAAGGGCAACTCTGCTGTCTGCTGTCGGGAAGACACCAGTGGTTCTCAAGCTGGGCTCCCTGGAACCCTCTGGCCCACCCCTTTAGCATCCAGCCTCCTTTCCAGCTGCCCCGGGAGCCAGGACACTGTGCTTTGGCCCCTGGCTCCCTCCTTTGACATCCATAATGTCCTCCCCACAGCAGCCAGAGGGCACTGTGAGCACCGAGTCCCATCCCTTCCGCCTCTGCCCTCAGACCTCCATGGCTCCCACCTCCCTGGGGCCAAAGCCCAGATCCTCCATGCAGCCCACAGGATCCTGCAAGGCCCACCTGTCCCCTCCTAACCTCCCCTCCTCCCTCTCTACCCCTTGCTCCCTCTGCTCCAGCCACACAGGCTCCTCCTGCTCCTGCAACTCATGGGCTCCATGCTGCCCCAGGGCCTTTGCATGGACTGCTCCTATTGCCTGAAATCTTGTTCCTCCAGGTCTCCACATAGCTTTACGTTGTCATTCAGGACCCAGTTCGTCTGTCTCCTTCCTGAGAGTCCTTTCAGGTTCCCTACCCATGGGACCCCTCAATTCTCTTCCTTTGTCATTTTCATGCAACAACCAAGAATACAATGGAAGGACTGCATTCACTTCCCTCAACCCCAGCCTGAGCCAAGGGAGGGTGGGCATCAGGCTGGCTGGGTTCTTGGAGCCCTGCACTGGGCCAGACCTGTTTAGGATCTGTTTGTTGAGTGAATAAATGACTACTCAGCAACAGCCGAGCACAATGTCAGAGACCTTAACCAAGGGCCCCATCGTCCAGCTGGGGATGTTAAGGCCTAGATACAAAGACATGCATGGTACAGGTGTGCAACCCCCGTGCCCCCCAAAGGACCTTCTCCACACTCAGTTATCTTAACTTTTCCAGGAAAAAAAAGGACACCCCAAGTCAGGGGTGGTGGTGCACGCCTATCATCCCAGCACTAGGGAGGCTGAGGCAGGAGCATCTCAAGTTCAACCCCGGCCTGGGCAACTTGACTACTCAGTGAGACCCTGTCTTAAAATAAATAAAAAGGGCTGGGGATGCAGCTCGGGGCAGAGGCCACAGGTTCCACCCTGGCTACACACACACACACACAAACACACACCCCTCAGCTCCATCAGATGGATGGGGAAACTGAGTCCTGGAGGACTCAGCTTGAGGTGCCTACATTAGAATCCAGGTTGTAGGATTCTGGCAGCTCACAGATGGGGACACTAGAGCGGGGTGGCACTGCGTACCTGGACTGGCTCTGGCCCTCCCTGGGCTGGGGGTGTGTTTCCATGACACCCGTGAGCTCTACGCCCAAGTCACCCTCTCCTGGCCCCACCTGACAAACGGGGACCCTGAGGCCTGGACCCCACCCCCTCCCATCATCAAGGAAAGCAAAGGCCCCGTGAGGATGGCCGAGCCCTGCCCTGCCAGGGCTTCTGATGAGAAACTGAGGCTCAGGGGCACCTGACCCAGCCCAGGCCACACTACAGGCCTGGAATCCACCCGCTGGTCCTGTCCTAGCCCCCAGGGCCCCGCACTCACCTTCCACCGCCTCTGATCCGCCCCGCGGCCAAGCACAGGCCAGGTGCCCGTGGGGTTGGGGAGCGGCCCTTTGTGCGTGGTCTCCATAGGCACCGCGTCCGGCCCCTCCTCCAACTGCCTGCCACCGCCCAGCCCTGCCTGGCAGGTCCCTGCTTGGCCCAGCCAGTCACCTGGTTAGCTTTGAAATTTGGCGCTGTGGACCGTCAGGCTGGGGGCAGGCAGGTTGTTCGGAAGGCCTTGGGGCTGGGCCGTGCAGGGTGGGGGCAGGGGGAACATTGAGCCTGAAGCAGAGCGACAGCGACAGCAACAGACAGAGATCCGGGTGGGTAGTGACAGTCAGGGCCCACATTCCTGCACTTAATCCTCAGGCAGCCACAACCACATGGAATTTTGTTCCTTTGCAGTATTATTATTATTGTAGGCCCTTCACACAGAGCTACATCACCAGGCCTTTTTTAGTTTTTATTTTGAGACAGGGTCTCAAGTCGACTTGCGATCTTCCTGCCTCAACTTCACAGTGTGTGCCACCGCGTCTGGCTCTGTCCTTATTTCACAAATGTGGAAACTCAGGCTCCTGAGAGGTGAACTGCATGTCCAAGGCACCACAGCAGTTGGCAAAGCTCGAATCTGGGTTCCTCTCAGCCCCCCCACCCAGAGGCTGGCCTGGGACTTCCCCGACTCCCTGGGGCCCCAGCTGAGCTCAGGGAGTCACCTGTGTCCTGTTTACAGCTGGGCGTCCCCTCCTGCAACTGCCAGAGAAGATGCTGACGATGAGAGACTCCTAAAAGCAGATTCCTGTCCTACCTCGGTCCCACCTCCCTGGAGAGCTCCTGGCTCCTTCCTGGCCCTCAGTTTACCCTCCTGGGAAATGGGCCCAGTGCGCCAGCACAGAAAAGGCTAGGTAGGGCCCAGGGATTTAGCTCAGTGGTTCCACCACCTGCCTCGCAAGCGCAAGGACCCTAGTTCCATCCCCGGAACCAAACAAAACAAAACAAAACAAAAGGCTAGGTGGGACAGGTCTGGGTCAGGTCTCCCGACATTACCTCGGCAGCCACAGTCCCAGGCCACAGCTCATAACACCGAGGCCCAGGCCTCAGTCACAGGGAGCCGGTGGACAGAGGGCCCTGGCTCCCCTGATTCCTGGGCAGTCGGAAGCCTCTCCGTGCCCACCGCCTGGGAACCCGGGCAGCTGTGCAGGGAGAGAAGAGTCCACATCGGGCTCCAGGGGGTGGGCACTGGTCCCCCAGTGAGGCCCCACGCCGGGGGATGGGGCGGTTCACACCATCTGTCGCCTCCACTCCAACTCATACACGCAGAGAGCGGCCGAGACACAGGGAAACTGAGGCAGGAGGGCACACAGGCAGATGTAGGGGTGCAGGGACCGAGGGCGGCCAGCTGGGGGGTCGCCCCGTCCCGCTCGCTCACCTGCTCTCCAAGATCTGTCTGTTGGTCCGATTGTCGGGGATCCGTGGGGTTCCAGAGGGCTCCGTGAGGCCAGGAACTTTGCCGCCGAGGCGCAACTAGCGCTGGACTCTCAGGAGGACAGGGCCGGGCGTGCGGCTCGACCACGCCCTCCGAGACCACGTTCCCACAGGCCACACCCATTTCCCCCCTCCCCGCCCTCGCGGAAGAGGCTAGAGAGGCTCTAGGAGGTAGGAGGCGGACCTAGCAAGCGAGATTACCCAATGGCACCGTGGGCTATGTATAAAGAGGCCAATGGGAGCAAGTCTCTGCGGAGGAGCATGAAGGGGGCGTGCCCTGGGCGGGGCTAGGCGGCTGGGGTGTAGTGGGGAGGGATTCCTCGGGAATCTGGATCCAGTGCAATTGTGCTGCGGCCCGGCAGGGGGCACCTGCTGGGGAAAGGGAAGGAGGGAGTAGGGGTGAGGGAGGGACGGGGAGCCCCGCGGAAAAACAGACTACCACGTGGCTCTGCACAGGCGCCTCCTTCTTTCAGTTTATCCACCTGGGTAGGATTTGGGCGGAAGCGCCTTCCTACTGGGACACAGGTCTGTCATGCCTGCACTCTGGGAGGCTGAGGCAGGAGGATTTCAAATTCGAGCCCAGCCTGGGCAATTTAAGGAGCCCCGATCTCAAAAATAAATATAGGAGGGGCCGGAGATTTAGCTCAGTGGTTCCGCCGCCTGCTTCGCAGGCGCAAGGACCCGAGTTCGATCCCCCGTACCAAAAATAAATAAATAAATAAATAAATAAATAAATAAATATAGGCTGGAGGCTGGGGATTTAGCTCAGTGGTTTCGCCGCTTGCTGCGCAAGCTCAAGGACCTGAGTTCGATCCCTGGTATAAATAAATAGATAGATAAATAAATAAATAAAGGCTGGGAAAGCAGCCTGGTGCAAAGGGTCCAGGGTTGTAGACAAATCTGTGGGGTGAGGCTTGGGGCAGCCCCCGGGTGGACAGACCCTAGAACCCCCACAGAGCAGCCCCCTCCAGCCACCATTTCCGTGGGATGCTGAAGGAGGATGCAGCTGTGCGCCCTGGGAACTGGGCCCTGGAGCTGCTCCCAGCTCTGCGCTCCATTTCCGCCCGATGGTCCTGCCCAACTCGGGGTCCTCGTCCAGCCCTGGGGAGCCCACACAGCTAGACAACAGATGTTTGCTCAGTGCCTTCCTGACCTGCAGAGGGGAGACCCAGGGACATCTTGGCCTTGAGACAAAAACAGTTTGACCTCCCCCACCCCGCAAAAAAATGATTGGGCTGGGGATTTAGCTCAGTGGTTCAGGCGCCTGCCTTGCAAGTGCAAGGTCCCGAGTTTGATCCCCAGTACAAAAAACAAAACAAAACAACCAAAACAGTTTGACCCATTATGGAGGAGAAACCCGGGCTCAGAGAGGGAAGGGACCTCCCCAGGCCACACAGGCCCCAGTGGTGGCTCCAGGACCCCAAGCTCCTCCCACTCACAATGGGTCCTGGGCTCTGTACCCTGTCTGTACCCTGGGGTGGACAGGGACAGGCCAAGGCAGAGTGTGACCAAGGTGGGCTCCAGCCCAGTCTGGGGGTTGGGGGGCTGGGGTGTCACTCAGCGGGGAGCCCACCTGTCACACAGGAAGCCCCAGGCCTCATACTCAGGACTGGGGAGAAAAGCTGTGTTATCCTCTACCTGAATCTGTCTGTGCCCCTGAGCCTGTTCCCCAAATCTCAGAAAGTCTGAGGGTCCTCAAATAAGACAGTGAATTTAAAAACGCCCATGCAGATGTAAAGAAATGAGGAGCCTTGTGTGTGACTGACAGGAACGTACAATGGAGTGGCCACTATGGAAAACCATTTGACTGGAGCTAGAATTCCACACTAGGAGTGTCCTCAAAGATTCCGAAAGCAGGTGCCCGAGGGAGATTTGTAGAGCTGTGTGTGTTAATAACAGCATTATTCACACTAGGCCAATGGTGGAAACAACCCAGGAGTCCATCTATGGGGGAGTGGTCCAACCACACCCTGCAATATTACTCAGCCAGGAAAAGGAAGGAGATCCTGACCCCACTGCAGCAAGGATGGGCCTTGAGGCCGAGCTGCTTAGGGAGCTGAGCCAGACATAGAAGGACACACATTGCAGGGCCCCACTCCCAGGAGGCCCAGCGTGGTCAGATCCACAGAGACAGGAAGGAGACGGTGGTGCCGGGAGGGGATGGGAGTTAATGTTTGTTTGTTTTTGAGACAGCATCTCTCTATGTAGTTCAGGCTTGTCTCAAACTCACTGTAGAGCCCAGGCTGGCCTGGAACTCATGAGGATCTCAGCCTCCCAAGTGCTGAGATTACAGGCTGATGTCACCATGCCTGGCCTGGAGGCACAGTTTCATGGGGATAGAGGCTCAGTTTGGGGAGATGAGGCCAAGCCAGACAGTACTGGGGTTCAGCCTCGGGTAGTGTCTTAATCACTTTTCTCATTGCTGAGACAAAATACCTGATGCCTAAAGTTAAAGGAGGAAAGGTTAATTTAGGCTCACCATTTCATAGAGGTTTCAGTCCTCAGGCGGGTGGCTCGAAGTCAGGGTGGCATGGCAGAGGGGCGTCACAGAGGACAAACAGTTCATGGTGGGTGGAAGGCAGCAAAGCAGTGAAGAAGCAAAGCAACCGGAACAAGCAGTGAGCCTCTCTTAGGGCAGGTAGCTCACACCCAGGGAGGACCTTCCCATTATCAGGGGCTACCGGGGTGGGGACTTAGTCCACGGGGCTCAGCCCAGCTCGGGATCCAGCGAGGGTGGGCCCCAACCGGGATTGCGGTTCAGCCTGGAATTGGGGACTTCATAGAGGTTAGGGAGTCAGGCAGTTCCGGGCTCTGCTGGGACTGGGGTTCATCGCAGGACTTGGGCCAGCCCAGAATTGGGGCTCAGTCTGTTCTGGAGCGGGGCAGGGAATGCTGTACCCCAGTAAAGCTCAAAGGTCCCAGGTCCCGGGGTTCAGGACTGCGCTGATCCCGGCCTCGCCCAGCAGGGGGCGCGCGCAGCCCAGAACGCAGGCCTGCCGCACCACGGCTCCGGGGAAAGGGTGGCGGGCGGCCGGGGACTGGAGCCCAAGTCACCCGAGGCTCCAGACTCACCAGCTACCCCTGCACCCTGAGACTCGGGGGTGCACCCCATGGAGCTGTGCGATCCGCAGCCAGGGACCCCTGGCTCCTTCCCTGGGGCTCTGCCTCGAGCGGCGGGGCAGTGGGAGCCCCGATGGGGTGCGGGTTGGGGGGTCTTGCTCCCCAGGGCCTCCCAAGAGCCTGCTCCCGCGCCTGGCGCTGCCCCAGCTGTTGGGATTCTGCCTCCTTCAAGTGCAGGGAGCTTCTGTCCCAGGCCTTCTGGCCTCCCCGGGGACCCACTTGGCCTCTTGGCGCTGTGCCCGAGCTGTCCCCTCCTCGGGGTCAGGAGTAGGCTTGGGGTCTGCAGCCTCTCCTTCCCCTTCCGCCCCAATCCTGGCCCGCAGTACCCACCGCGCAGTCACCCAGGGGGAGCGTGTATTTACAATGTCCCTCTAGACGCCAGCCGGCTGGCTGCCTGCGTGTGGGAAGCGGGTGTCTGGAGAGATAAATGACGCAAGTGTCCGCGTGAGGGCGTGGGCGTGTGTGGCTGGGGAGGGGCAGCTCCATCTGCTGCTGTCTCCCAGGGTCCTCCTGAGAATGGACGCAGAGGTGTCCTTAGGCTAGAAAAACCCGCTGGGGTCCGCTGAGCACAAAACCCCACCCAGGACAGCAGTGCTGAGCCCTGCAGGGAGACTGAAGTATTAAGTTCCTTGATCAAGCTGGGCCTGAAACCCCTGGGCTTGGCAGTCTCTGGAACCTCTGAACCTAGCCAAAGATATTTCTTTCATACGACTTATAGGATATATGCAGGGTATTTAAGGTTTTAAAAATCCTCAAAATTCCATTTATTCCTTGATTTTCATGCTACAACTCCCCACCCCTTTGTGGCCAGCCTTGCAGCAGAAGATACAGGACCCAGAGCAATCTAATTTCTCAGACTCCAACTGCATGGGCTCCTGGCCTGGGGGAGGGACAATTCCACACAAGCCTCGGAGTGAAGGAAGTCTCAAGTGCTCAGGGGGCAGAAAGGTTAATTTGTTAAAGACCAGGTGGGGTACATGGAGGAGGGGACATTGTAGCCAGGGTCTTGAGGGCTGAATAGGAGTTTTGCAGGAAGAAATGGAATTTGACAGCAAGAACATTTCAGGAAAAAGGACATGGCAGGCTGAGCCTGAGAGGTGTGAAAACATTAAGTAGCTCATAAGAGCTGGGTTGGTGGGACAGGATGGGCCGAGGAGGGAGGCGTTGGGTTGGAGCCCCACAGGCCCTGAGACTTAATCCCAACAGGATTAAGCCAGCCTCAAAAGAGTTTCAGCAGGAGAGCCATAGTATGAACCTACCTTCAGATACTCACTCAACAAACCTTCACTTACCTGGGTTCAAAGCTCTATGACCAGTTACTTTCTATGTGACTCTTAAAGAATCACATACACTCTGAGTGTCAGCTTTCTCAAGTGCAAAGTAAGTACTTACTGTATCCCCAGACTAGTACTCCTTAAGGAGAGGCACAGTCCCCAACATCCAGAAACTCCCAGGCTCAGACTAGGGCTGCTGCAGGGAGCCTGGCACTTTGGCCTGATCCCTTGATCGGGCCCTGTGGCCTTGAACAAGCAGGGACCTCTGACCTTTTCCTGGGGTGAGCCTACTCCTTCACCCCCTTACTGGGGACCAAACTCAAGGCCTTTGCACTGAGCTCCATCCCCACTGGCAATCCCAGAGGGCTGTGCCCAGGAGGAGGCCATTTGGCCAGCGTGCCCTGCACAGGGCTTGTCCTCACCTGCACGGTCTATTTCCCCCGCTGTCCTCAAAGCCACAAGGCATCTTGGCGACTTCATCAGCTCGAGCTGGGAGCACCGCTGACCTCATCTTGCCACCTCCTGGAGGTGCAGGAGCAGAAGGCCGGCGTGGTGGCCCCACGGGGCCTTCGGGGCATCGTGTGCCTTCCTGCCGCCTCCCGGGGAGAGAGGCGCTGCAGTGGGCGCTCTTTAGCAAACACAGAGCCCAGAGAGGGAGCTCGCTTGCCCTGAGGCGAACAGCACAGGAGCCCGCAGGCTGGGACTGGACTTCACTGGGCCGCGGCGCGGCTCCTCAGTGCCTCCTCCAAGCAGCCACCAGAGGGCGCCATGAGCACCGCGTCAGGTCCTCCCCACTCTGGCTTCAGCCCTCCAGACTCCCACCTCCCTGGGCCAAAGCCCAGGTCCTCCCTGCAGCCCACAGGGCCCTGCCGCCGTCCCCTCCCCACCTCCCCACCTCCCCGCCTCCCTCTCTGCCCCTCGCTCCCTCTGGTCCAGCCACCTTCTGGCTCTGTGTTGAAGTCCCAGGGCCTTTGCACTGGCTTCTCCTGCTGCCCCTTATTTTTTATTTTTTAGGTTGAGACAGGATCTTGCTAGGTTTCCCAGGCTGGGCTTGAACTTTCAATCCTCCTGACTCAGCCTCCGGAGCAGCTGGGACTGCAGATGTGCGCCACTGATTGTAACCTTAGTCATCATTTTTTTTTTCCTGGTACCAGGGATTGAACTCAGCACTTTGCACTTGCAAGTCAGGCGGCGGAACCACTGAGCTAAATCCCCAGCCCCTAACCTCAATCATTCTTAATCACAAAGGTGAAGGGAAGACTTGGGTCTCTTGCTGTAGATAGAAGGTGGCTGAACATACAATTTAGCCTGAGATGCCGGGGATTTAGCTCAGTGGTTCCACCACCTGCCTCGCAAGCGAAAGGTCCCAAGTTTGATCCCTGGTACCAAACAAACAAAGGAACAAACAAACAACAAAAAAACCACAATTTAACCTGAGACTTGCTGGTTAAATAAAATTGATCTGTGACACACGGTTCAATTGCGGGTGGAAGAGGCTTCTCAGACCCCTTTCCTGGGCAGAGCTAAGGACCCAATTTAGACTCCAGAAGGGAGGAAGACCTTTAAGAGAAAGTGAACCTGGGCGTGGTGGCACATGCCTGATCCCAACACTCAGGAGGCTGAGGTAGGAGGATTGTGAAAGTTCAAGGCCATTGCTGGGGATTTAGCTCAGTGGTTTCCCGCCTGCTGCACAAGCACAAGGACCTGAGTTCAATTCCCGGTACCAAAAAAAGAAAAAAAGAAAGTTCAAGGCCAGCCTGGGCTCTATAGTGAGTTCAGGACCAACTTGAACTACACTGCAAGACCCTGTCTCAAAAAACCAAGACCAAAACAATAACAAACAAAAACATGCCAAAAATATTAATAAAAAACAAAATAAAAGATTAAAAAACCCATGCATCACCTAATGGTGGGTGCTCTGCCCCAGATATAGCAGGTTGCCGGGGTCAGGATTTAGCTCAGTGGTTCTGTCGCCTGCCTGGCAAGCACAAGGCCCTGAGTTCAATCCCTGGTACCAAAAAAAAAAGTAACGACAAAAAATATACAGGGCTGGTGGTGTAGCTCAATGGTGAGTGCTTCACAAGGCCCCAGGCTCCAACCTTGGCATTGAAAAAAAAAAAAAATCAAGAACTACTCCCTCCCTTAGGAAGAGCCAACTCCATTTTCCTTGGGAGACCTACCTCTCTCCCACTTCCTTCTCACGAGTCCACTTCGCCCCCAAGCTAGCCTGGCCAATCAGAGCATTACAGCTTCTCAGGGTGGCTCTAATTGGTCAGGGATGAGCCAATGACAATGAGAAAAGCGTTGATCCCCCCTATCCCGGGTACCCTCCCAAATAGAGACATGAGAAGAGCGCCCCCCGCCATGACATTAGCTGAACCCTGGGTCCAACCATGCCTGAAGCTTAGTGAATTGCTTTTGTCAATGATTCTAGGTACCAATTTCCCCTTTTGTGTTATGGTGGTGGGGGTTTCAAGCACCGGTAGAAGAATTTTGCCTAGTATGTTTCCTGGGTTACATGTAGGATCTGGGAATTTCCAAGTTATCTTTGGGGAAAACTTCCAAGACCTAATAAGATTCCTGTCCAGGTTCTAAGCATCTGAAAGTAGATACAGTCTGCTTTTTCAGGCTTCACGTGGGGGTGATGTTGTACTGGGGGCAGGGATGCCTGTCACAATGAGATCAAAAGCCATCAGGGAGCCTGTTTTTATTTTATTTTATTCTTTGGTGCTGGGCTGGAACCCAGGACCTCACACATGCTAGGCAAGCACTCACCACTGAGCTGCACTGCCCACCTGGCAGCCTCTAACTGGCAGCTCCTGGAGGGCTTCCCGGAGGAGGCAATTTTGGAGCTTGGTTGAAGAGGAGCTGGATGTAAACACAGGTGGGAACGGGGGACAGAAAGTCCCTGGCGAGGCACTGCCATGTGGACAGGCAGGAACAGCCCAGGGTGACCAGCGCTGTGACAGGGGACACATGGGGCCCTGGGAGGACCTGGGGGGTGGGGTCCCGTCTCTGGTGGGGGGCAGGCAGGCTCTAGGCAGCAGGCAGCTGGAGCCCAGCTGGGAATGAGCCCGTCAGGCCCTGTCACTCAGGAGCAAAATGCCACCTTCCTGCCCCCTGCAGAGTCCCCAAAGGAAGAGGCACCTGAATTGGGTTATTTTTTCCCCATTTTTTCCAAGGGATGCAGCTAGGAACACCAGCAACCCTGAATCCATCCGCTTTTTAAATTTAGTGTAGCGCACATGAAACTCGGTACGGGAAAAACAAGAAGTTATAAAAATATGATTCTATTCTCTGTCACGGGCAGCAGAGGGAGTGGGGCAGGAGAGATGGAGGAGCTCAGAGGCGGAGGGAGATGGCGCTGCAGGAGCCAGAGGATCCAGGCCCCTGCGTTGGTCCCCAAGTCCTCAGAGGCCACTGTCTTCCCCTCTGCCCCAGGCAGACTCAGCCTCCTCCTCCTCCTGCCCCCCCAACAGCTCCGTCCCCATACAGCCGTGCCAGGGTGGCCAAAGAAGAATCTAGATTCCTACACCCAGCTCGGTGGTGCATGCTGCCTGTGATCTCAGCACTTGGGAAGCTGAGGCAGGAGGATTGAGGGTGAGAGCCCAGCCTGGCCAATTTGGCAAATGAGCAAGAATGTGTTTCAAAATAAAGAAATAAAAAGGGCTGGTGATGGAGCTCAGTGTGAAGGTCCTGGGTTCAATCCCCAGCACCAGGAAAAAACAAAAGTGAGGGCCGGGGATTTAGCTCAGTGGTTCCAGCGCCTGCCTTGCAAGCACAAGGTCCCGAGTTCGATCCCCATTACTAAAAAAAAAATGAGGGGGAGATTGCCACATATGCTGTCACCTTACTACGGGCGTTTACAAACGGTCCCTGCTCCCCTCTGCCTCCGTCCTTGACTTTGGCAACCCACTTAGGCACCCCTGGGTGGAAGCTGGCACCAGGATGGCTCAGCCTTCAAGGCCCACAGCAGCAGGCCAGGCAGCGGGGCGCATGTCTCCAGCCACCCAGGGCCCTCGCTGTGCTGCCCCTCCTACCTGTGACCTGCACTCCAGGTGACAATGTGCCTACCCCACGACTCAGTCTCCCATCGGCTTCTCCCTCCCTTCCTCCCTCTCCCCCTTGTGCACGGCTGGGATGGAACCCAGGGCCTCACACAGGCTAGGCAAGCACTCAGCACTGAGCTGGGCACTGAGCTGGGCACTGAGCTGGGCCTTTTTATTTTTTGGTACTGAGGATTGAACTCAGGACCTTGCACTTTCGAGGCAGGCAGCAGAACCACTGAGCTAAATCCCCAGCCTTTATTTTTTATTTTGAGACAAGTCTCTTTAAGTTGCCCAGGCTGGCCTTCAATTGGGACCCTCCTGTCTCAGCCTACAGGTAGCTGGGATTACAGTCCTGTGCTACTGTGCTCTGCAGCCATCCCTAACCCTAACCTAAACCCCCAACCCTGGACTCTGGACTGAGGGTCTTGACCCTGTTGCTATGCAATGCTGATGCTTTTGACTCCCCCAGACCTTCTTGGTTAAAGAGACCACCTGTTCTGCCTGGAGTCCCTGGGCCCCCAGCCACCCTGGTGGGGACAAAGTGGCCACGAGTGGGTGGGAGTCCCATGTGCACCTGACCCCTCCCCATTTCCTCTCCACCTCAGGACAGAGACCTGCTCGGAGTTAGAGACTCACAGTGACACTGGAATCAGAAATGTCTGAGTCATGTTTTTTTTAATCTTCTTTCATCCCTGGGTAGGAGGGTGGGCCCTGGAGATTCCCACCTGGAGGCCACACTGTACCCCCTTCTGGTCAGGCTGGTTGGGGGAGGAACTGGGGTGCAGCAGGGACCAACAGGAAAGGAAGGGGATCTTCAAGCTGGCTATTCACAGTGATGTATTGTCAGCCAGAAGAGGCTTTGGGAAAAAGCATTTCTGGAGGTGGGCATGGCCGTGCAAAGGCCCTGGGGCAGGATGGAGCCCAAAGTGGTACAGGAGCATTGCGGAGCCCGTGTGACTGGAGCAGAGGGAGCAAGGGGCAGAGAGGGACCAGGGGAGGTGGGGAGAGCCCAGGTGGGTCATGCAGGGCCCTGTGGGCTGCAGGGAGGACTTGGGCTTTGGTACAGAAGGTGGGAGCTGTGGGGTGGTACATCCCTGGAGTCTAAGCTAATCAGGAGGCTGAAGCAGGAAGATTCCAGAAAGAAAGAAAGAAAGAAAGAAAGAAAGAAAGAAAGAAAGAAAGAAAGAAAGAAAGAAAGAAAGAAAAAAAGAAAGAAAGAAAGAAAGGAGAAAGAAAGAGAAGAGACAGAAGGAAGACAGGATAGGGCTGGAGATTTAGCTCAGTGGTTCCACTGCCTATCTTGCAAGTGCAAGGAGCTGAATTCGATCCCTGGAACAAAAAAAGAAAAAGGAAGACAGGAGGAGAAAATTCTCAAAATATAAATGAACTAATAAATGATCAATGGGGCCAGGGATTTACCTCAGTGGTTCCACTGCCTGCCTCACAAGCACAAGGTCCCAATTTCGATCCCTGGTACCAAAAAAAAAAAAAAAGATCAATGATGATCAATGACAAGTTGGATACGACCAGGGACGGGGCATTTTCAGGCCCAAGCCAGGCTTCAGGCTGACTCCCTGCAGTTCCAGCCCCTCCCCCGGCCCTGCACCCTTGACCCCACGCCAGTGGGGTCCCCTTGCACGCTCTCACTGTGAGCCTCTCTGGCAGAGACATGGGTCCCACTCCACTGCTCCTCCCCAAATTTGCCAGCTCCTCCTCAGCCCTCAGGCCTAACCGTGCATGAAATCCAAAAAGTTATGAGGCCCGGAGGAGCCGGGCCCCAGATTATGTAGCTCAGGGGAGTAAATAATGACCTTAGTGCACTTGATGGCTGGACTAGCAGGGGAGCGAGCCCTCTGCTCTTTTTTCATTCCTCTCCTCTTCCCTTCCCTCCTACTTTCTGTTTTCTTACACTTGCTAGGCAAGCACTCACCACAGAGCCGCACCGCCAGTCCCTTTTAGTTTTTGACACAGGGACTTGCTATGTTGCCCAAGCAGCTGGGATGGCAGATATGCACCACTGTGCCTGGTTACCCGTCGGGTCTTTGCTTCTACTTCCTGAGTGCTAAGGGCCAAGGAGAGAGCCAGGGGCTTATACATATCAGCTGTTAGCACTGGAGGGTTCAGTGCTGTGCTATGGATGGGGAAACTGAGGCCCAAAGCTGAACCTGAAGTCAGTTAGGTTCTCTGGAATCCCCTGCAACTCCTGCAAACAGTGATTTTTTTCCTTTCCTTTCCTTTTTTTTTTTTTTGGTAGCGGGGATCGAACTCGGGTCTTTGTGCTTGCTCAGCAGGCAGTGAAACCACTGAGCTAAATCCCAGGCCATGATTTTTTTCCTTGCAGTACTGGGGATGGAACCCAGGACCTCGCACTGAGCCACATTCACGGCCCTTTTTATTTTCTCTTCTGAGACTGGATCTCTCGAAATCATTCAGTGGCCCAGGCTGCTCTTGACCTCGGGATCCTCCTCTCTCAGCTTCTTAGAATCCCTGCTGGAATTGCAGAGGTGCGCCACCACGCCTGGCCCCAAATGGTTTTTCTTGTGGGCAACTTTCCCCCCAGTCTCATCTCCACTCTTAGGGGTGACAGAATTCGAGGACCAGACAAGAGTGACCAGGGCAGTGGTACACTGAGAAACAGGAGCTGAGTCCCTCTCTCCCCTTTGTTCAACTGTGACAAAACACCACCCCAGTGATTACCCAGGCTTAAATTTAGGAGCTCTAGCAAACTGCTGACATCAGAGAGCAACAGCAGGAGGCACCCTGGATCAGTGGTGTCTGACCCTATAAGTACCAGAAGCCTGAGCCCCCTTTTCCCTCCCCACTTGAGCCCCATTTTCTCTTGGCCCTCTTTTTCCCTTTGCCCTTTGCTGCGTTCCTGCTAATGCCCTGTGATTTTCAATAAATGTAGCTACTTGCTACATATTACACGAGGTGTGCACTTGGCAATTCTGTCCTGGGCGAACACAAGAACCTGGACTATTTTGGGCCCACTCGACTGTAATACCAAGGTCCCCAGGCACTCTCAGTCCTCTAGTTGAGAAAAACATGTAGATGCTGACTTTACCTTTCTGC
The DNA here is from genome assembly GCF_000247695.1 of Heterocephalus glaber. Next base: position 5,152,912 of record NW_004624828.1, read on the forward strand.
TATGAGAAGCTAATTATACATGTTAGGGTGGAGGGTGACTCCTCAGAAGACAGAATTAGAATGCATAACTTCCAAATCATTAGAAGGAATAAGACAGAGTCATTCTGACAAATTCAGCAGAAAGCTAAAGAGGAGACAAACAGGAAGCCATCGGAAAAAGTCACAATGAATGCAGAACACAATCCTGATAGATGGTGAAGTAAATTCAAACATGTTAGTAAACACAATAACTATAAATGCACTAAACTCACCACTTAAAAGGCAAAGACTCTGGCTGAGGGTGCAGTCAGTGGCAGAGTTTGCATTTAGCATGTGTGAGGCCTTGGGCTTTATTCACAACACCATAAAAACAAAGCAAAACTCCCTGTGAAACTCTCAGGTTGGGTATGTAAAAACAAAAAAGACAGAAAATTGATCATCATGGTCTTTTGTAGATACACACCTAAAACAGAGCAAGTCACCAACAAATACATTCCAAGAGAAACAGAAAACAAAGAAAAACATATGTGGGAATCTATACACTGAAAGAGATTTAAAGACTTATCAACCACACCAGGCATGGTGCACACCAGTTATCTCAGTACTCAGGAGGCTGAGGCAGGAGGTCTACTGCGAATTCTAGGCCAACCTGGGCTAGATAGACAAGAGACCCTGCCTCAAAAGTCAAAAAAAAAAGAAAGAAAGATAGATTCAACCAATGATGTGTATGTTAGGTGTTGACCTTATTTGGACCCTACCTTAAACTGTAGGAAATAAAAATTATAAATTTTTATACAACTAAAACCTCATAGGGCCAGGGATTTAGCTCAGTGGTCCTGCTGCCTGCCCTGCCCTGCAACCACAAGGACCTGAGTTCAATCCCAAGTACCAAAAAAAAACCCCTCATAGGTGGATGAGATATTTGATATTATGCAGTTACATTTCTTTCTTTTGTAAAGTGGGCATGATGGCACATGCCCGTAATCCCAGAACTCGGGAGATGGAGGCAGGAGGATCACCACGAGTTTGAGGCCAGCCTGAATTACATGGTGAGACTCTGTCTCAAAAAAACCAATAAATAAATAAATAAATAAATCTTTTTTTTTTTTTTTTTTTTGTACCAGGGATCGAACTCAGGTCCTTGTGGTTGTGCAGCAGGCAGCGAAAGCACTGAGCTAAATCCCCGGCCCAAATCTATTTCTTTTGTTTTTTGCTTTTACCTTTTTTATTAGTACATGTTTGTGATACATAATATATTCATTGTGAGGAATTAGTGCACACATGTATCGCATCTTGATATTTTTTACTTCACTCTCCTGTCTCTCCCATTTCCAGGCCCCTTCCCATCTCCATAGTCTGCCTCCCTGTTTCCTACCATTTATCTTTTCTTTTGATCTTTAAATTACTTATATTTGAAGTTTCTCACATAAGAAAAACCATGTGATGTTTAATGTTCTGTATCTGATTTACTACATTTAACATTATGGTGGGGTATGGTGTCACACATCTGTAATCCCAGCACTCAGGAGGCTGAGGCAGGAGGATTGCTGGGAGAATTGCCTGGCCTACACAGTGAGTTAAAGACCAGCCTAAACTACATAGCAAGACCCTGTCTGAAAAATAATTGGGCCAGGGATTTAGCTCAGTGGTTCTGCCGCCTTCCTCACAAGTGCAAGGTCCCGAGTTTGATCCCCAGTACCAAAATAAAAAAAAAGTTTCATTTTTTTTTTTATACATTTTTGGAATTTCTCATATCAGAATGCTTTAAGTCAGGCATGGTGGCTCATGCCTGTCAACCCAACACTCAGGAGGTTGAGGCAGGAGGATCACCGTGAGGTTTTTTTTTCCCCCATTAAGTTTATTGGTACATTTTAGGTATAAAATACATTTACATACATCATTGGGATCTTGTACCATTACATGAGTATCTTGGTATGAGTTTTAGGCCAATCTGGTGAGTTCATGAGCAGCCTGAACTGCAACTAAACAGAAAAAAAGCTTTAAAATGATGACATAGGCCAGGGATGTAGCTCAGTGGTGCCACGCCTGCCTGGCAAGTGCAAGGTCCTCCTGAGTTCTATTCCCAGTACCAGAAAAAATAAAAAATAAAAAGTTTCCAAATTTAAAAAAAAAAAAAAAGTGACATACAGGCTGGGTGTGGTGGCACACACCTGCGATCCCAGCACTTGAGAGGCTGAAGCAGGAAGATGGCTTCAAGTTCGAGGCCAGCCTGAACTACAAAGGGAGACCCTGCCTCAAAAAAACAAAAAACAAGGGGCCGGGGATTTAGCTCAGTGGTTCTGTCACCTGCCTCACAAGCACAAGGACCCAAGTTCGAGCCCCAGTACCAAAAAAAAAAATGAATGTATACATAAAAAAATAAAACAAAAAACAAAAAACAAGAAAACAGAAATGATGACAGACAACTTTGAAAATCCAAGGATAAAAGAAGATTTACCAGGCAAATATGATTTGTTTGTTTGGTTGGTTTTGAAACAGGGTCTCCTCTGTAGTTCATGCTGGCCTTGAACTCATGGAGATCCTCCTGCCTCAGCCTTCCAAGTGCTGGAATGACAAGCGTGTGCCACAGTGCTTGGCAATTACCAGGCAAATATGAATCCACAAAAGGGCCCTCAAAATAAGAAGCCGCATGGTGGAACCTTTACCAACATCATCTCCTTATATTCTCAATCTCTCTCCTCCCTCTCTCTCTCTGTTTTTGAGTCAGGGTCTCCCTAAGTTGCCCAGGGTGGCCTCAAACTTTCGATCCTCCTGCCTCAGCCCAAGGAGCTGGGATGACAGGCGTGGCTCACTGCCCAGGAGACTAGTAATTCCTGACCTGCTGCACCATCTCCTCCAGACCCGCGCCTCCCCACCTCCCCCTGCACCTGGATGCCTCCATCACAACTCCAGACACCCAGAGGTAAGAGCCAAGGACCTGTCCGTGCCCTCACACACTGGACTTTGAGGTTGGGGTCCCAGCGGGATTCAATGCAAGCACACACGGCAGCGCTGAGTATGGGCAGGCGACCTGTGCGGGTCTGGAACCTGCTTGGCTTGCTCAGCAGAGACATCCGGCCTGAGAGTAATAAACACGAGGTGAAGCCGGGTGTGGTGGTCATCTCAACACTAAGAAGGCTGAGGCAGGTGGACCCCAAGTTTGAGCCCAGCCTGGGCACCTTGGTGATTTAGCGACAGCCTGTATCACAATAAAAAATAAAAGAGGGCTGGGGATGTCGCTCAGTGCAAGGGTCCGGGGTTCCATCCCCAGTGTGGTAAAACACAAAACAAGAAGCCAGGACATGGGCTCACAGGACCGGGCAGCAAACAAACCGACCTGGAAGTCAGCCCTGGACCCCATGGGGCTGCCTGGGTCCGCTCAGCCCCGAGCCCGCAGCCACTGGCGCAGCCTCCCATTTCCAGCGGCCTTTTACTTAGGCTGCGCCTGAGCGCTAATTGATTGCTTACCGCCCCAGGGGACTCACTCGGAGGCCGGCAGCTGGGCGCCTGCCAGCAAGCAAGAGGGCAGAGGGCTGCTGCTGGGGCAGGCGCAAGAGGGGACCCAGCACGGCCTGGCCACGTGCCCCACAGACCGGGACCGGGGAGGCGGCGGCCCGGGTGCAGACTCAGCTCTGATCCTACCCACACCTGGCTGATGCTGGCCTCAGTTTTCCCATATAACAGACACAATCATAACAATGGGCCACAGAGTGTGGTGGCCCTGTAATCCCAGCATTCCCGAGGCTGAGGGTCTCAGAGAGTTCAGCCTAAACTACATAGTGAGACAGCCTCAAAAAAACAAAACAGGGCTGGGGATTTAGCTCAGTGGTTCCACCACCGGCCTCGAAAGCACAAGGTCCCGAGTTCAGTCCTCGGTACCAAAAAAAGGTGTATCGAGGCTGAAAATGTTTTCTCACCCAGTGATGTCATGGTCACGGTGATGTCACAGGGAGTGACATCATGCTGCATTGCATAAGTCATGTGTTTGTGGTGGTGCTGGTGCCAACAAACCTACCTAAAAATCGGATAGCTCTGCCCTGGGTGGTGGCACAGGGCTTTCATCTCAATGCTCTGGGAGGCTGAAGCAGGAGGACCCCAAGTTTGAGCCCTTCCTGGGCGACTTAGCAAGGCCTTGTCTTAAATAAAAAATGAAATGAAGCTGGAGGCAGCTGCTCCTTCTATCAGCTGTTTTTTCACATCTCTTACTGCACTAAGAGGGCACGTCGGGTGACAGTGACACCACCTAGGCTGGCACCAGTGCACGCAGTGGGGTTCACGCAGTGACAAAAGTCAGCAAACTGTGTTTCTGAGACCTCGTGGGAGAAGCTGCAGTGCCCTGAATGTCCTCACTCTGGGGGCTTCCTGAGGAATTAAACAAGTGAATATTTAGAAAATGCTCAGCCTGGGGTCCAGCTGCTCCTCAGCGTTCCGTAACATGTATCACTCTGTCTTCTAAAGTTGGGTGTGGCAGTGCATGTCTGTACTTGGGAGGCTGAGGCAGGAGGATCGCTGCAAGTTCAGAGCAGCCTGGCTTATATAGTAAATTCAAGGCCAGCCTGAATTACAAAGTGAGACCTTATCTCAAAAAACAAAACCAAAAAACCCAAAAGAGCAAACAAACAAAAAACCCAAGGGGCCTTATTTAGAGGCCACAGTCAGGGTGTCAGCCCATGTGGCCCCAGGACATTTGCCCTGCCTGTTGCCTCAATGAACAAAGGTTAGATGAAAGCCCCAGCATTGACCTGCGGCTGTGAACTGCCAACCTTTCTACACATCGCCTATTAACTCCCTTACTTCATCAGGAGCAGCCCTGTTCAGCCCCCTACCTCTAGAAGCTGCTTCCAGCTTGTCACCACCCCACAGCACATCCCAGCCCCTCATCTTCTCTGCAGGGGCCGAGACACTAGGACCCACTGCCTCCTGGGCTTTGAAATCGAAGTCTTACATCAAAATCAACAGCCTCTGGGATCTGCCCACCGCTTCAGGGACTGATAATAACCGTCATTAGGATAATGATCATAATTATTATCTAATAAAAGTATATTTAGCAGCATCCATTCCATGAGCATTTGCACTGTTCAAGGTGCTTTCCAGGGTTTTAAAACTCTTTTATCCACTCCGTGTCTCTCGGTAGCGACCACCTCATTTACCTGCTTCTCAGGGGTAAAATTCTGAGAGCTGCCTGTCTACGCACACAACCTACACTGCCCTTCTCCTGACTGCCCTCCTCTCCAGGGCCCTTTCTAAGCCGGTGGTCACTTCCAGCAGCAGCGTCTGACGCGAGAAACTTTCTCTACAGCCCCGAGGCAGCACAAACCCGGCTTCCTGCCCGCCCCTCCCGGCCCTCACTTACCACTTGGGGCAGGGCTTCAGCCCCCCGGGGAACGGGACTGTGTCTGCTCTGTCCCAGGCCACATCCCCAGTGCTCACATTAGTACCTGGCGTGCAGCAGGTGCTCAGTAAGTGTTTCCTGAGGCGTGAATGATTGGATGTACTTTTAGATCCCGCCCTGGAATTGTCCCTGTGGAAGCCACTCCACCATATAAATCCCACCGGAGCGCCTGGTCTTGCCCCATCTGCAGGGGATCCAAGCTTGGCCCTTCCTAGAGGAGAGCTGGAGATCTCTCGCTACCCATCCATCCACCCACACATCCATCCACCCACCATCCATCCATCTGAGATAGGCGGCAGGGTATACAGCGAAGCTGACTGGGGAAACAAGCGGGACCTGTGAATTACGAGATCCCAGGACTGCGCCAAATAATTCCCAGGGCCCCGTATGTAGGACTTCTCAAGGGTTCCCACGAGATGTGGACGGCCTAGAAGAAACTGGACGCCCAAGAAGCACGCTGCTATGACTCCTCACGGTACCCCACTCTGTGTCTCGATAGACTTTTGTTTTTGCTATTCATCTCCTTTCCTCTTTCGTTAGGCCCACGTTCGCTCTGCAAAGCCAGTCTCTCCCTTCTCCTTTCACGCCTCACTATTCAAATAAACTTTTTTTTTTTTGGTACTGGGGATCGAACTCGGGTCCTTGCACTTGTGCAGCAGGTGGCGAAACCACTGAGCTAAATCCCCGGCCCCAAATAAACTTTTGATACCGTTTTTGGCTTGTCTTATTCAATTCTTTGTTCTAGGCAAGAAGGATTTGGAATAAGTTTAATTGGCGAGCCATTTCTAAAGCAACTACCCAATAACACTTCCACCCATCCATCCATCCATCCATCCATCACACAACCATCCCTCCACCCACCATACGTGCACTTGGACTCGGGCCACAGGGGGTCCCTGTGCCTTGGCTTCTCCATCATTAAAATGGGGCCTGGAATCTACTTCCTAAGGTGCCTGTGACAGAGTCTGGGTGGCAGAAAGCCCCTCATCAGTGCTACCTTCATGCTACGCCTTCCTGGAGCGGGTGCTCCTCCGGAGGTCCAGAAAGCTGGGTGTGGAGGGACGTGGTCCCTCAGCCTGCCAGGCACCCACAGCCACGCCTGGCCTCCTGGGGTCACAGAAGCCAAGATAGCACTCACCGAACACGGCACACACTTGGAATCGCATCTCAACCCCCCACAGCAGCAAAGGGAAGGTATTATTGTGATCCCCACTTTACAGATGGGGCTGTGGGGCTCAGAGAGATTCGGTCACTTGCTCAAGGTCTCACACAGCAGGGGTTCACACTGCAGGCTGTGCTCTTAACCTCGACCCTTTCCTGCTCCAAGGAACAAATCTACAGCTCTTCTTGGCCTCAATGCTGTCTGAGGCAGGGAGGCTGAGGTGTAGTTGCCCCTGAGGCACTGAGGACCTGAGAGGTGGAGGCCTTGGTTCAAGGGCACACAGCATGTTGGGTTCTGCTCGTGGGTGAATGGTTGCATCAGGCAGGGAGGCAGGCAAATGGATGGGTGGGAGGACAGTGGGCAGGTGGGTGGCTGGGTGAGTGGATGGCTGGGTGGCTCTCCAGGTCTGAGGTCAGCCTGCACCAGGGCTTATTCCCCAGGCTTGGGAATCACTGCACAGATGGGGAAACTGAGGCCCGGGGCCACTGTTGGATCACGCTGGGGGAAATGGCTGAGCTTGGGCTCCAGTCCAAAGCCGCACCCTGCAGAATGGGTGTTCTCCACCATTCCGGTCACCTCTTTCTCTCTGGGCCTTGGTTTTGGGATCCAGGAAGTGCGCTTTCTTTCTTCTTTTTTTTTTGGTACCGGGAATCGAACTCGGGTCCTTGCGCTTTTTCTTTCTTTCTTTTTTTTTCTTTTGTACCGGGGATCGAACTTGGGACCTTGAGCTGGCGAGGCAGCCGCCGGAACCACTGAGCTAAATCCCCGGCCGGCCGAGGTAGGCTTTCTTGGGCGTCATTGGGCAGAGCTCTGGAGAGGAGGGCGTGGTGGCCGAGCCGGGACAGGGGAGTCGGGGTAGTTTCCCAGGGCCTCAGCTCACTCACCTCTGTCCAACCTGCTCCAGCTCCGACCCCCCAGCATCTCCGCGGTCACCCGGTGGCCCTGTCCCCTCCCAGAGAACAGCGCGCCTCTGTATCCCAGGGGACGCGCGCCAGCGTTGCCCAGAGACGGGGGCAGCCCGGCCCCGCCCCGCGCAGGCCCCGACCCCCCACAGCCCGGGTCCCATAGGGGACAATGGCAGGAGGGGGACGGGCGGGGCTGGGGTCCTGGGGGGCCTGGGAACGCGGGTCCTGGGAGCGGGACTGGTGGCCTGGGGGAGCCGGGGAGGGGGAGGGGCCGCGGGGGAGGTCGTGGGCCTCCCCCCGCTCCCAGCAGGAACAGGTGTGGGGGCTCCGGGGACGGAAGAGGGGACTCATCTCACTCGGAAGTGAAGCGGCATAGGTGCCCCGCTATAAATACGGGCACAGCTGACGGGGTGGTCGCGGGGGGACCTGGAGAACCCGGGAAGAAAGAGGGATACAGGTTGGGCCACCCTGAGCCCCTGGGGACGAGGTCAGGTTTCTGGATGGACAGGGACCCGGGTGACTTGATGCACGCACGGCTGACACCGGGGACGGGGCGGGGGCAGGAGGAAAACGCTCCGGGTTTGCGGGTGCACGGGCCCCCACCGGAAGCCCCTCAGGGACTTCCCCCACTGGGCGCCCCAAGAAACCCCTCTCTAGTCCCACATGGTGGTGCCCGCCTGTAATCCTGCTGTCATCCCAGCACTTGGGAGGCTGAGGCAGGAGATTTGGGAGTTCGAGGCCACCCCGGACTGCTTAGTGAGCTCAAGGCCAGCCTGAACTACAAAGGGAGACCCTGACCCTGTCTCAAAAGAAGAGAAATCCTCCCCTCTAAGAGAGCCTCCCCCCCGCCTGGGAAGCCCCACCCCAGGAGCCCCCCTTTGGAAGCCCCTCCCTCTAGGACGCCCCTCTGTGCTCCTCTCCCTCCTCTCCGAGCCCCTGCTCCTCTGAGCCCTCTCCCGACTCAGGCTCCTCTTCTTTCTGAACCCCCTCCCCTTAAGAAATTCCTCCACTGGGCAGCTTGGGGTCACCCCAGCTACTCAGGAGGCTGAGGCAGGATGCTGGCAAATTAGAGGCCAATTTGGGCCAATTTGAGACACTCTGTCTCCAAACAAAATGCAAAAAGGACCGGGGTGCAGCTCAGTGGTGAGCACTTGCTTAGGACGTCTGAGGCCCTGGGCTCCATGCCCAGCAATGGGGAAAAAAAGAAAAAAAAGCAAAGCAAAAAATCTCCCCCCACCCTGTGCCTCCCCATCTGGGCTCCTCCTCTCTTCAGAAGGGGGCTGCTGGGCGGGTGGGGACCCTGGCAAGTTCCTGTCCCTTGTGCTGGGGGTGAGAGGGGGATTCCCCAGTGACCATTTCAGGGACCCCCCTGCCTCGCACCCAGGTCCTGGGCAGGGACCCCTGAGAGCCCTGGCTTCCCATCCTGAGCCGGGGTACTGAGCTTAGAGACTCTGTTCAGAGGACTCAGCCCTTAATGAGCATCTACTATCTGCACACTGGTGCTGAGGAGGGGCCCTGCCTGGTGGGGCTCACAGCTCATGGGGGAGGTGGCCAGGGCCGGGACTGGGGACACACAGGCAGCTGGGGTGCACAGGCCCTGAGGCTCCTAGGAGCCGGAGTCCCGCAGCCCAGGTGTGCTGTTTATTGGCTGTGTGACCTGGACCAGTGACCGCCCCTTTCTGGGCCTCGGTTTCCGCATCTGTCAAAGGAAAGGGCTGACGGGGCAGACGGTGTCTGGCACACACTGGGCGCACAGTAAATGAAGGACGGGGTTTCCGGGGGGGTGAGGCCCCGCCAGCTGTCCCTGCATGTGTTCGGGGCCTGCCAGCCTGGGCGCCTGTTCCGGACACCTGATGCCCCGCTTCCCAGGGATTTCAGCGGCACGGACTTCAGCTGCCACTGCGGCTTAACCCTGGAGCCTGGGCGCCGGGTCCTCTGAGGCCCGACGCCACCCCTGGTGACCCCACCAAGAGCCCTGGCACTGCTCCCACTGCAGCTTGGTCAGGAAGGACCCTGCTGTGTGGCCTTGAGAAAGTAAGTTGGCCTCTCTGGTCACCTCCACCAGCTGTGATAATCATAGCACCTCACACCCTCTGTGCTCAGGATGGGCCAGGAGATGCCAGAGACACTTCCTTTTTCCATTTCTTTCTTTATTTTTGGTTTTGATTTGGTTTGGTTTATAGAGATAATGACCCACTATGTAGCCCAGGCTGGTCTTGAACTTGTGACAATCCTTCTGCCTCAGCCTCCTGAGTGAGTGCTGGGATTACAGTGTGCACCCCCCGGCCTGCCTAACGTAAGTAATTTTGTACAGATTTGGGAACTGGGGCTAAGTCAGGGCCCAAAGTCACACAGCCATTGAGGGGCACAGCGGGGGTCTGGTGGGGCCAACACCGTACTCTTCTTTTGTCACTTAGGGAGCTTGGCGGGTGGAGAACATCCGTGCCCAGCACCTGCCAAGATCATTATTGTTTTCCCCGTTAAGAAAATGTAGCTAAGGGCCGGGATGTAGCTCAGTGGTGCTTCTTCGCCTGCCTCCCAAGCACAAGGTCCTGAGTTTGATCCCCGGTACCAAATAAAAATTATATAAAAGTGCCTGCCCGTGCCCAGCTCCTCTGTGTCCTCAGCGCTGGCCTAACCAAGGAGCAGGTTTCCTGCACCATGGCTTCATAAGTCACCCCCTGCTGCCACAGACTCGATGCAAGTTTCCAACTTCGGAGAACTGTTTGTGGGCAGCCTGAGACTGAGGCAGCCACCCCCGGCCCCGGACTCCATTTGCCCGCCCCTGGCTGCCCTCACCCCCGGCCCTGCTCCGGGAGGGAAGCAGCTCCCAGAACCTGTCCTCCTCCTGCCATCGCCGCCACTGCAGCAGAACCAGGTCAGGCTAGGAGCTCGAGGACATCAAAGAGAATCTATAAATACAGCAGCTGGAGGAAAAATAGATGCCTTCCCGGCCCCTCCTGGGCTCCTCCGCTCCCTCTCCAGATCTGTCCCCTCTAGGTACCCACTCAGGTGCGGGACTCAAGCCCCTGGACTTAGAAGAGGGTCTGGGAGTGCCTCAGTTTCCCCAGTGAGAGTTCCTGAGCCAGAGCCGAGGGTGGCCTGTGTGTGGATGACATCTTCTGATCCCAGAACCCCAGAATCTTCCAGCGTCTTTACCTGCAGGGCCTCTGTGCCCAGCTGGGCTCCTGACACGGGTGGGGCTCAAGGTCTTCAGGCTGCTTCCTGGAGGAGGTGACCCAGTTGAGCCCGAAGGAGGGAACAGGGAGTGAGGCCGGAGAGAAGCCGGGCCGGGGAGGGGCATCCTCCAGGATTCCTCTCTCTTCCTCCTGCCCCAGGCTCTTTGCATCCAAAAAGCCTCTCAAATATGCCCATTTGGCCAGGTGTGGTGACTCACACCCATCATCCCAAGACTCTGGGAGGCTGAGGCAGGAGGATCTCAAATTCAAGCCCAGTTTGGGCGATTTACCTGCTAGACCTTGCCTGTCTGAGCCTCAGTTTCCCCATCTGTCAAACCAGGTGGACACTTGAAGAGTCAGTGCCCTGGGAAGGCTGCAGCCCTGTTTGTCTTGAAAGTTGCTATTTCCCTTACAACTCGCCGGGGCCTGTGAACTCTTGTAATAATATGCTAATTATGCAGATTTTATGTAAATGACATGTGTGATTCCCCAGGGGAGGGGGCCGTGGTCACTGCCTAAGTGCCCGGGGGATAGGACTCCGCACATCTTAGGGGAGGAGGGAAGTTGTGGACCCCTGGGGCTCCCGCTGCTGCCCTCCGGGATCTGCTCAGGCTGGGGGTGGGGGCTGCAGAGCTGGAGACTTGGAGAAGTCGAGGCAGAGAGAAAGCAAAGACCCACAGGAAGCCAGGGGAGAGATGGAAGAAGAGAGACAGAGGGCCGTGAGGGAGCGTCCGGGCACCCAGGGAGGCTGAGGGAGGAAGATCTTAAACTGCAGCCCTCCCCCCAGCCCTTGGAATTTACCGGAAGGAGAAAGGAGCCCAGGCAAGGAGCACCTTGACCTCACCTGACCTCACTGCAGTTGCAGGGATGGGCCAGGGCTGCCATGAGAGTGGCCAGTGCTTCCTTTCTGGGCCTCCTGAACCTCACCCACTATGCCACTGTCCTCCCTGAGCTCTGAGACAGCTCAGACCTCCACCCAGGGGCCCAGTCCCCTGAGGGTGGGGATGAGGGGGGGGAGAAGGGAGGGTTAACAGGAACCCAGGGGACAGGGTGGGGGCAGGAGGAGAGGCAGCCTGTGCAAAGGCCCTGAGGCAGGGAAAAGCTGGGGACAAGGAGGTGCTGAGGAAATTCCAAAGGCCTCATCTTCCTCCTCTCCCCTCCTCCCTCTCTGCCCCTGGCTGCAGCCACACAGCCTTCTCACTGCTCCAGCAAGGCCAGGCTTTGTGCTGCCCCAGGGCCTTTGCTTGGCTGTGTCTCAGCCTGGAACACTTTATCTACCTTCATGATTTTCTCGAACCTTTTCTTCTCCTCTCTGCTCCAATGTCACCTCCTCAGTGAATCCTGCACAGATCACATCTGTACAATCTCCTGGCCCCAGTCCACTCACCACCTCCTCCCTTGATGAATTTCTCCCCTTCAGAGCCAGGCAGAGTGGTGCACACTTGTAATCCCAGCACTAAGAAGGGTGAGGCAGGAAGATCCCCATGAGTTTCAGACCAGCCTGAAATACATTGTGAGACCCTGACTCAGACAATCAAACAAATTTAAAAAACCATAATTTTTTTTTTTTTTTTGGTACCGGGGATCGAACTCGGGTCCTTGCGCTTGTGCAACAGGCGGCGAAACCACTGAGCCAAATCCCCGGCCCAAAAAACCCTAATTTCACTCCTTTGTATCCTCTGAGCCGGGATAGATTTCTGTCATCTACCTTGTCCCCTATCTGTCTCCCTCATTCAAATGTTAGCTCCTCTAAATCAGAGACTTTATGGGGTTCACTGCAGCATTCCCCATGGCTAGAAGCAGCTGGGCACCTATAGGTGTGCAGTTAATACTGAGGAGGGGCAGAATCAAGATCTCCTTATGTAGTCCAGGGTTGAACTCCAGGGACCCTCCTGCCTCAGCCTCCCCAGTGCTGGGATGACAGGCTCCAGCCACCATGCCCAGCTTCGCTATGAATGCTTGTTGGATGCATTCATCCTCTGCTGCTGACCTCTGACCTCCGACCTCCGCCAGGACCAGGCCTGGCTCCGCCCTGGCCTCCTTTCCCCACCCCTGCCTAGTAGAGGTGGGCACTGAGTCTGTGCTCCACAGAGCCGGCCTCGGGCCCGAAGAGCCAGCCTAGGGGCAGGGCCGGAAGTTTGCCTGTCTCAGGTGGGGCAGGGAAGGTGTGACCAGGATCCTCTGCCCCGCTCCACACTGACATCAGCGTCACCCGTGTGCTGGCCCCGTGGCAGTGACAGCAGCACCAGAGCTGAGGTCATTCACACAAGCCCCAGCCCTGCCACTTCACAGTGCGTCTCGCTCGTGCACCTTCTTAACTGGGCCAAAATACACAGAGCATCGCTTTCTCCGATTTGGCCACTTCTGGGCACACAGCTCAGGAGCATGAAGCACCTTCCCATCTCCCCAGACTGAGCCTCTGTCTCCAGGAAATGCTGGCTCCTGTCCCCGCCCAGTCCTCGGCACCCCTGAGTCCACTTTCTGTCTGGAGTTGGCATGTGAGGACTGTGGGGGATGGTTTTCCAGCAAGTGCAAAGGTCCTGAGGCAGGACCAACTTGAGAATGTTCACTAGCCTGCAATGGGAAGCCTGGGGAGTAGATTTGGGATTTTTTTTTTTTTTTTGAGACAAGGTCTGGCTATGTAGTTTAGGGTGACCTTGAACTCATTATGTAGCCCAGGGTGGCCTCAAACTAGCAAAGATCTTCCTGCCTCAGCCTCCTGAGTGCCAGGACTACAGGTGGGTGCCACCACAACTGAGCAGGGGAGTAGCTTTTGAACAAAGAGAATGTGACACCTTCTCAGCCCAAGTGAACCTCCTGCCCTCTATGGCTCAGTTTCCTATCCAAACTCAAGGATGGACCCCAGAGGGACTCCGGGCCCTTTATCCCTCCCACTTCCCAGTTATGGGGGCCAGGATGCCACTGGCCTCATTTGCATATGCAGATGATGGAGACACACTGGGGCCTTTCAGGGCGGGGTTCAAGGGCTCTGAGAGGGAGGGAGGAAGCGGAAGTGCTGTAATTGCCTTGATTTCCTCACAGAGCCTCAGGGATCCTGTTTATTTCTCTAATGTGTGAGCACCATGCTCTTGGCTCCTGGGTACCCAGGGCGCCTGCACCGCAGCCCTGATTGAGAGCTGGGGGGGCTTCACTTCTGGCTGGGCCTCACATTTACCCTCTGGGCACCAGGGTGATCCCTGCCCTGGGTCCAAAGATGCGAAGTGCCCAGCCCTGTTGGTGCATGCAGTAGGCACTTCATAGGTGTGCCTCAGGTTATCCAAAAGTGCCCAGCTCCCAGAGTTCCACAGTCCATACAGTAGCTTCTCAATCAGTGCTCCTGATGTTAAATCCTCCAAGTCCTCAGACCGCTCCCTTGCACGCAGGAGGTGCCTAGTAGGTGCTTCTGAGGTGATCCACATATGCAGAGCCCAGAGGCGAAGCGCACACAGTAGGTGCTTGAGTAGTCCAGATGTGCAGGGCACACAGCACGTGCTCAGCAGGTGCTCCTGGGGATACTATTTCATTGGCTGCCCTCTTTGTTCCTGGAGGAGACATCACCTCAGTGTCGGTGTCTGTTTTGTTGATGAGAGTGACCCTGGGCTCAGCCCTTGCCCAACTGGGCCTCAGTTTCCCCCTTTATCCCATGAGGGCAGGCTCAGCTGAGCTCACAGAGCCCCGTTCCTTCTTTTGTTCAGGCTTTGGACACATTTGTTGTGAGCCTTCTGTGTGCCAGGGCCCTGGGACAGAGCGGAGAGCAGGACACAGCTGGGCCCTGCTCTGGCGGGGAGGGAGTTGATCGCTATGGGGAGGAATCAAGAGAGTCAACAGACAGAAGTCCCAAGGTGAACAGTGCAGGGTGAGGGGAGCCTTGTGGACTGTAGTGGGGAGGCTGGGATGGAGACAGGAGAGGGGCAGGAGCTGTGGGGAAAGGTGCATCACTCACCCCATCACAGACCTCAGAGCCCTCCAGGGAAGCCATTTCTTTCTGGGCTACTTTCTGCCCTGGGATATGGGATAGAAACACTGCTATGTGCTAGAATCATAGGGCTGAATGCATTAGGTGCCTAATACATGGCAGCTCATTGTCATTATTATTTCGTGACACTCGGGTTTGAACCCAAGGTTTTCACACTGAGCCGCATCCCCCCCCCCCCCCTTTTTAATGTTTTATTTGCAGACAGGGTCTAGCTTAGTTGCTAAATTGCCAGGGCTGGGCTCAGTCTTGTTTGTGGTCCTCCTGCCTCAGCCTCCCAGAGTGCTGATTTTCCAGGTGGTGGATATGCTTAGTACCCGGAGCACTTTCTGGGCAGTGAGCCCAGGGTGCTGTGCGGAGTCTGGAGAGGGCTTCACCCTCTCTGGTCAGCGCGCCCTCCAAACCTCCTCGGAAGCTCCAGGAGGGGTCTGGGGCCCAGGAAGGGTCCCCGTGAGGACGGCCACCAGTGCAAAGAGCCAAAGGTCAAAGTGCAGGGGCAGCGAGGGGTGAAGACCATGCCACCCCCCCCCACACACACAGGCTGCAAGTCCGGGATGGACCAGCTGGGCGGATTTAGCAGCGCATCTGCTGCCCAAGCAGCTGCCGTGCTGGGGGGGCCGGAGGGGGATTTGGGGACGAGGAAAAAACCTGTCCGCGGAGAATCGAGTCTGCGCCGCCCAGCTGCCACCTCGGGCTGGGGGACACCCCATTCCTGAGCCCCGGGCCCCTCCCGCCGCCAGCGCCCCCACGTGGCTCCCGGGCAGGGGGAGGCTCTGACGTCACGCTCAGCTCAGCCAATTGGAGCCGCCCTCGGGAGACCCCTGGGGAATCCCTGCACCCGGGCCCAGAGAGGGACTAAGACCTCGAGGGGTCACACAGTGCGGGGGGCGGAGGGGGGCGCAGTGAGGCGCGCAAGACCAGGGTGCCGCCTGCCCTGCCCGTGGGCGCCGGGCCACCAAGCGGAGTCTGGCCCTGCCTCTCTCCTGCCCCGGGGTCCCTAGTTCTCTAAACCCCCTTGGGTGTCCCCGGCACTCGAACCCAGGCCGCAGCCTGGATCTGGGCAGGAGGTGTCGGGGCGGCGGGCGCCCGCAAAGCCCGGGCCGGAATCCACAGGCCGGAACGGACTCCAGCCCAGCGCTGCCCAGCGGAAAACTGAGGCCCCAAGGGAGGGGCTTCTTCCAGAATCTCACAGCCTGGGGACCGCTGCCGGCTCTGGGAACCTCAGGCGGGGTCTCTCCCACCCTGGGCCTCCCCGTGAACTTCCGGCGCCCCGCTGCAGGTCAGGGTCAGACAGCCTGGAGCCGGCGGGGGAGGGGGCCCAGGCCTGAGTTTCCCCAGCCGGCCGGGGCATGAAAGACCCATTCATGGCCGGGAAGCCGGGGTGGCCACGGGTCGGGCCTTCCTCCCCCAGGTCTCTGCCTGCAACGCCCTGGCCACACATCCCCGTTCCACACCAAGGGCTGCCACACCCGTCCTCCGGGGGAGGCTTGAGGGCCCGACAGTGACCGCCCCTAGGGCCTCCGGGACCCGAGGGTCACAACAGCGCCCAGCTCAGCAGGGTACGTCTCAGTGTTCATGGCTGTTGGATTTTCTGTCTCAGCTACACAGAAGGCAGAGCTTTGTCATATAGCCTGCTCCATTCAGGACCTGGCAAGCAGTAGGTGCTCAATAAATGTTTGCTTTTTGAGACAGGGTCTTGTTATGTAGTCCAGGCTGGCCTCAAACCCCCGGGATTCTCCTGCCTCAGCCTCCCAACTGCTGGGATGACAGCCATGCACCCCATGCTGGGCCATAGATGTTTGTTGAAAGAATGGGCTGCAGACCTGTGCAGCTGGGCTTCTGCTGGAAGGGGGGCAGCACAGGGAATGGGAGGGCATAGTGGTCCCTGAGCTCCCCCTTGTGTAGCCTCAGTGTCCCAGTGGGAGCAGGACACAGGGTGGGCTCCGGATGCCTACAGGTACCCTGCTGATTTGCCTGGGCCACTGGTGGCCGGAAGGCAGGCAGGGCGAAGCCATGGCAGGAAGTGCCAGCTGCTGAGATTTGTGAGGCCCAAGCTGCCCCCACTGGTGCCAGGCTGCCTTTGGGTGCAAGTCTTGGCCCCACACCCCTTGTTCAAGCCTGTCTCAGCCGTCCGGGTTGGCAGCCTGGAGAGAGACCTGGTGGCCCCATACCCAGGAGCTGTTCAAGACATGTCGCTAAGTGCGCAACGGTAAAGTGTCTGCAGGGCCCCTGCTGTATATGGGAGAGGTGGGAGGAGCCAGGATTGTGCCAGGGCAGCACAGGAGACCTCGCAGTCACTCTGCAGGGGCCGAAGGTTTGCACAGAGAGAAACTGAGGCACAGGGTGAGGTCTCTGTTGTCCTAAAGTCATACGGAGGGCCGGGGAAGTCTCCGAAGCTCAATAGCTGGTTTTTGTTTGTTCCTTCTGAGACAGGGCCTCACTATGTAGTCCAGGCTGGCCTCGAACTCACTGTAAGGCTCAGGTGGCCCTCAGGATTATGCTCATCCCACCCACCAAGTGCAGGATGACAGGCGTGCGCCCACACCCAGCTGCTCCCCATCTGTCTTGGAATCTCAAAGTCAGGGGACAGCACTGCTCCCCAGAAACGGAGAGGGGCTCGCAGCCCTCCGAAACCCCTGTCTGGGTCAAACCCGCTGAGAACTGGGGACAGAGGGACAGGGACCGCTGTGGTCCATCTGCCTAGGTTCAAATCCCCATTCTGTCATTCTCTCACGGGTTACCTTGGTCGTGACACCTCCCTGCCTCAGTTTCCCTCCTGTAGAGCGGCTGGACTGTCTGTGGAGTGAATGCACGACTCCTACAGGACCGGGTCACGCACACCGCGCGTCCCCGCATCACCGCCTCCCGCAGGTCTGACTGAGGGAAGTGTGTACCGAGGACACCGGGCAGGACATGGGAGGGGCGCGGGCCCGCCCGAGACCTGCACAAAAGCGGGGCCCCACCCTTCGCCGCCCCCCCCCGCCTCCCGCCCCGCTCCGCTCCGCCCTCCATGCTCCGCGCCGGGTTTTGCGCGGCTCCGGCCTGGTCGGGGCGTCGGGGAGGGGGCGGAGGTGGCGGAGCCGCGAGTCGCAGCGGCGGCCGCGCTAGCTGCCTCCATGGGCCAGAGGCTCGGCGAG
>NW_004624828.1:5170738-5187368 GCF_000247695.1 Heterocephalus glaber
CGGGGGGCCGGGGCTGAGCCCCCGCCGGGCCAGCGCCGCGGCCCGGGGTGCACGGCGGAGCGCGGGACAGGTGCGCGGCCCCGTGCTGCTCTTGAGGTGAGGGGCGCGGGGTCCCCGGCCGGGCTGCGACGGCGACGCGCGAGGGGGGAGCCCGGGCCTGGCCGCAGGCTGGGGACGCATCAGGCCTGGAGGAGGTTTGGGGTGGGCCGGAGCAGGAGGATCTCTCGGCGACGCAGCTGGGGAGGGCCCGGATTTTGGGGGGTGCTGCACAATGGGGGGACCCGGAACGACGTTGGGGAGAAGGGGCCGGATTAGGGCCTGGGGCGCTGGATGAGGCTCTATTGCGGGGTGTCAATGGCACCGCGTTGGGGGGGCCTGGATGTGGATGGCGAGGGGGGCCTGGATGTGGACTGGGGGGCCCTAGATGGGGCGCGATCGTGGGATCCGTGGGCGCCGCAGCGGGTGGGGACCCTGTCCCGGCGCGCGTGTTAGGGGGTGGTGGCCGTAGGAGGCGCAATCCTGGGGGCGCGCGGCTGGATCAGGGCCCAGGTGGGGGTACAGGGCAGTAGCAAGGCGGGGGGGGGCGGGGCCCAGAGCGGATCCAGAGCCCCCCCACGGGCTGACACCATGGTCCCCCCCACGCGAGGCCCCTCTGCGCTCCACCGCGGGACCTGGGGCGCCCGGGTCCCCTCCAGCCTCCTGTGCGGCCCGGACCCCTGCGAGCCCCGGCCCAGGGCGTCAGGCAGGGTCCGCCATGGGGGGGGGGGGGACACCGCCTCCCAGTCCGGATGGCCCCGCTGCAGTGGGGGCCTGGGAGTTTGCCCCCCCCTCCAGCTGACAAAGGGACAAAGAAAATGTCTCTCTCCAAGCACGCCGGGCTGGATGGGGGGCGCCGAGTGTGGCCCCCCACCCTCTGGCGCTGATTGGTCCCTCGGGCGGGGGTCACGTGTCCCCCATTCTGCTCTCCGCCTCCGGGGGGGCCGCTGCTGTGGTGAACCCCCACTCTGGCTCCGGAAGGGCAAATACTGAGGCTGGGAGTGTTTGCAAGAGTCCTGAGGTTGGGGGAGAGGTCCCAGACACTAAACCCAGGACTGGTGGTCTTCACTCCCTCAGAGGAAGAGGAGCAGGAGTTTGGGATGATAGGAGAGCACCCCTAAGCTTTGAGGATGTCCTGCTAGTTTTAAGGAGGAGTGTGGTCAGAGACTGGCCAATAGCTGGAGTGACTGAACAGGACCCCC
Organism: Heterocephalus glaber; assembly: GCF_000247695.1. The sequence goes on from NW_004624828.1 coordinate 5,171,977, forward strand.
GCCCCATTTGCAAAATTGTATTTCTTCCAAATTTTCTGGGTTCCCTAGGCTGCTTCAAGAGTCCAAATTCCTTCTGCAAAATAAAACTAGCGTGCAGGGGCCTCCAGGCAGAGCAGACTCCCCCACCCCAAACCCCTTCCCTCATCCTAGTTACTAGGGCCTAGTAGAAGGAGATAATTGCTTTTAAGGCTCTGTAGCCTCGAGAGTATGGTTTTGGAAGTGGCTAGGGTCCCACTTAGGAGAGTCTTACGCTCTCCGGAAGTCGGCAGGGGTGGTCACTGGCACAGTGGTGGATGTCTGCCCAGCAGTCTCTGTAAACTGTAGCATATGCACCCTGAGCCATTCCCAAGTGCAGACAGGGAAACTGAGGCCCAGAGAGCCCACAGAGTAAACAAGAAGGGAACCAGACCTCTCTGGCAGTGAGACTGGGTCCAGAGAGGAAGGACCCCACACTCCATCCACTGTAAGTCAAGAGCCTGGCTCCCCACATCTCTGCCCGAGCCCCCACCTGGCCTGCCCAGGCTCTGGACCTTTCAAAGCTGTGTAGCCTCGGGCAGGTTGCTGTGGTTCTCTGTGCAGTCTCCCCGGAAGATGCTGTTTAGTTTTAGGACTTCTTGGCTCTAGAATTCCACGCACACACTCTGCCTCTGCCTGAGCTGAGCACGCACAGGTCCTCAAGGCCCTGTCACCTCCTCTGGCTTGAGTGTCTCCACCTCTGGGTCTCAGCCCCCAGCAGTGTGGCAGAGGGGCAAAGGCGAGGGGCAAAGGGGGAGGTTTGCCGGCCGCCTGAGGCTCAAGGTCTCACTTCCTGGGGTTCCTTGGGGCTGGGCCCAGACGATCCGAATCAAAGTGCCCTTGGAAAGGTGACCCTGACGTCAGCCAGCTGGGCAGGTGAGGGGGGTCCCCGGCGACGGAAGGAGGCAAAGGTCACGCCGATCTCCAGGGAGGGAGGCTGTCCGGGTCTGACCCTGGGTGTGGGCCTCTCCCGTGAGGCTGGGGCCTCTCCCGTGAGGCTGGGGCCCCAGAGGGGGCGTTGGTGGGGGAGGGATGCCCAGGCCCATGCTCAGGACAGACGGGGGCCAGGAAGGCTGCCAGGGCTGGGGACGAAGGAGGACTCTGCCAGGGGAGGGGGACAGAAGTGATCGGCGAGCCCTGAGTGGCCGCACTGTGTTAAGGGGTGGGGGGGGCAGCGGGCCATGCATTTCCCAAGCAGTGCCCAGGGGCCTTGAATGGCAGGCTGAGCACGGAGCTTTGTCCCTAGGGCACTAGGGAGCCCTGGAGGTTTTTCGAACCAGGGCAGGGAATGGGCAACCTCTCTGGCCTTAAGCTGCCCAGAGGAAGTGTAGCTACCTGGAGACAGGCTGGAAAGGGAGTGAGCCGCCCATTCCGGGAGGCAGGCAAGTGAGGGTGGACATGGATGATGTTTAAGACTTGGCTTGAGCTCTCCCCAGCTCTCGTTCCCGCGGTGCCCAGTCACACAGTCTCCCTTTATTATCACAATGGGTTGTCACCTCAGATCCAGGATGTCCTGACGGAGTGGCAGATGTTAGAACACATACGGCAGGCCAGGGACCCCCTGAACCCTCTAAGGAGACATTGGGGTGCCACTGGCCACCCTCCCCATGACCCTGTACAATCTAGCCCAGGGCCCAAAGGGGCCGCCCCAGGGCCTGCTGGGAGTTAGGCCCTGTTCACTCAGGACTACATCTCCCAAGATGCACCTTGGCCCAGCTCAGCCAGCTGTCCAAGTGCTGACCTAGGAGGGAACTTCCTGAGTGCAGGAGCCCAGAGGATTATGGATTCTCACCCAGGCCTGGGTTCAGGGTGGTCTGCGAGATCAGTCACTTAGTCGACAAATGCCCCTGTTGCTGGGCATGGTGGCACAGGCCTGTAATCCCAGCACTCAGGAGGCTGAGCCAGGGGGATTGCTGTGAGTTTGAGGCCCTCCTGGGCTACATAGTGAGTTCAAGGCTAGCCTGAACTACAGAGCAAGACCCTGTCTAAAAAAAAAAAAACCAAAAACCAAAACAACAACAAATGCCCTGTGCAACCCCCAGGGCCGTGACCAGTGCTAGGTGATGCTGGAATTCCAGAGACAGAGTTATGGTGTCTAGTTGGTTCTCAAGGGGCCTCGAGGCTTGGGGAGAGAAAGTAGAGGCAGATTCTAGCTCACTCAGCTATGTGGGGTCAAGGATTTGTGCAGGGAGCAACCGGGGCTGGGCAAGTTAGACTTAGCCTCATGGGTCAGAGAAGTCACAGAGAAGGGGCATTGAGGCTAAGGTCACAACAGATGTGTAGGAGTCAGCCAGAAGAGGACCTTGTGTTTTCTGATGGTTGCAGAAGTTCCTTCCTTGTGTGCAAGGAGACAGAGCCCTAGGGCAGCAGAAGGCTCCTGGAGCTATTGTTCCTGAGTGGCCCTGGTGTTCGGATCAGATCTGACCGAGTTTGAGTTTGTGCCCTAGCTCTCTCACACCTCAGACCTCAGTCTCCACTTCTGCAGCACAGTGACCCAGGCAGAGGAGCCCTTGGTCTTACTGAATTCATAGCCAAATGGGGACAGGGACACTAACCAGACAAATACAGGCCATAAATCAAGTGTGGTTGCTGGGCGTGGTGGCGCACGCCTGTCATCCCAACACTCAGGAGGCTGGGGCAGGTGGATTCTCCTGAGTTGGAGGCCAGCCTGGGTGACATAGTGAGATCCTGTCTCAAGAAACAAAAAATGTGTCATAAAGACAACAATACCAATGGTACAGCTGAGAGGGGTGGGCTGTTAGCAGATGGGGTCAGGGATGGTGTCTCTGAGAAGGTGACATTTGAGTTGATATCTGGAAGCTGACATGAAGCAGGCCATGCAGATATCTTGAGGAGCAGCACTCTAGTCAGAGGGCACAGCCTGTGCAAAGGCCCTGGGGCAGCACGGAGCCCAGTAAGGTCCAGGAGCCTGTGTGGCTGTAGCAGAGGAAGCGAGGGGCAGAGAGGGAGCTGGGGGGGTGGAGGGGAAAAGCAGGGTCCTGCAGGGCCCTGTGGGCTGCAAGGAGGACTTGGGCTTTGACCCCAGGGAGGTGGGAGCCTGAAGGGCAAAGGGTAGAAGGACCTGACTCGGTGCTCATGGCGCCCTCTGGTGGCTGCTGCCGGGAGGACAGGCTGGGGGAGCCGGGGACCAGGTGGAGGGAGCTGAGCTGGTTGCCATGAGGCAGCAGCAGAGGGGGTCTTGTCTGTGGGTCAGGACAGGAAATGCCGTAGGAGGTGAGAAGAAGCTCAGCCCCCCTTACTCTGGGGACCCCGCCCTGCCACGTTAGGAAGGTGGGTTCTGGACTGCTCGCTCAGCCTGTGTTCAAATCCCAGCTGTGCCACTTCCAGGCTATGCGCCTTGGGCGTAGGGGCTTTCGGACTCTGGACAGGACCCCGCTTTGGGCTAAAGGGGGTGCTGCCTCTCCAGCCTCAGCACAGGGTGGGAAACACAGTCGGAGCCCCATACTTGCTGCTGTGCTCGGGCTTCCCATCCGAGCCCCGGGCCTGGTCCCTCGGCCGGCCGGAGCCTCCTCCATCCCCGAGCCCGGTCACTGTGCCCTGGGGCCGCTGACCTCACGGTCTCCCCTAGGACCCGGTTCCCACCTTTGTCGTCCCCCAGTCCAGGTGCCAGGCCTCGGCCTGCTTGGCAGTTCTGGGCAGCTCTTGGGGTGCCCCTCCAGGCCTGCCTCCCACTGGGGGTCCCTGTGTCCCCTGGACAGAGTGGTTGTGGGTGTCCATCCCCTGGGACCCCACCCCCACAGTGAAGAAACGGCTCTGTGATTTCCTCTCCATTACCTCCCTCACTTCTGACTAAGCTGCTGCTTCCGATTTGCCTCCTGGGAGCCCAGTTTCCAAACAGTGATTAAAATTAATTACCCAGAAGCCCCACCCCCAGGAGCCCCGGACCCGTGTAGTCCTCACTGTGGTCCTTCCTGTCCTCCCGCCCCTTTCCCAGCTCCGATGGCCCGGGGACAGGGACATTCTCACTGGGTCTCCACTTGTTATCTGAAAAATGTTCCCTTAGGGGCTGGGGATGTAGCTTAGAGCAGCTGCAAGGTCCTGAGTTTAATTCCTGGTACCGGAAAAAAAAAAAATGTTCCCTTAGGCTGTCACTACCTTTGTGGATAGATGGCATGTCGGGAGCACTCAATAAAAATGTCACTGAGAAACAGCATTGTGTTTGAATTTCAGCTGCACCAGAATGTGCTGTGTGACCATGGCCAGGTGGCCTGACCTCTCTGAGCCCAGATGTAAAGTGAGTTCATATCTGGGAAGAATGCCCGCTGTATTGGCACACAATACAGGCACTCAGGAAGTCTGCAATGAACATATTCTCACTATTATTTTTTCTTTACTTTTGGTTTTCTGAGACAGATTCTTTGTGTAGTCCAGGCTGGCCCAGAACTCACAGTGATCCTTCCGCCTCAGCCTCCTGAGTGCTGGGATCACAGGCGTGTGCCACTATTTTATAAACAAGGGCTCCTCCTGGGATGTTCATTCAGCGGGTGTTTGTTGAGCAGGTACTGTGTGCTGACCTCAAGCTAGGCATGGGGGACAGAGCAGGGGCCAATGCCAGACCCCTCCTACCTCCAGAATCCGTCCTTTTCAGCCCTATTTTGCAGAGAAGGAAATGAGCCCCAAGAGGAAGAGGCTGTACCCTGAACTTGCACAGCGGTCCCTGCAGTTAATTAAACTCCTATTAGGTGCCAGCCCCTCTGATGGGGATGGAGTTACCCTTGTCTCACGTGGCTCACTGACGGGGAGACTGAAGACTCAGGAAGTTGGGGGCTTCTCTCCTGGGCCCCTGTGGCCTTAGCCAAGTTCCTAGACAGCCCACAGCTGGTTGGGCCATGGTGGGGCAGAGGCAGCTGGAGGAGGCAGCTGTAAGCAGAGCCAGTAACCAAACCTGGACTGCATGGGGCCTGGATGCCCCTCTGGGTTACCCGATCCCCCTGAGGGACAGGCGACAGGGACTGGTCCTCCTATGGAACTGGAGATGGGCACCCCCATCCTGCCGTGTCCACCGGGGAAACGGGATCCCAGCCTGGCGAGGGTCGCTACATCCCTTACAGAGAAGCCCAGAGAGGGTGCATTGGTAGCTTAAGGTCACACAGCAAGGTCATTTAGCATAAAGGAAATACATGTGTGCTGGGCCCAGTTCTGGAGTCTTAGGTGATTTCTGACAAGAATGAACATGAGAACAAAATAGAGTAGTAGCCAGGTATAGTGCGCATGCCTGTTATCCCAGGACTTGGGAGGCAGCAAGTTCAAGGCCAACCTGGACTACATAGCAAGACCTGTCTCAAAAAACCAACCAAACAAACAACAACAAAAACTGAGCTGGGGCAGGGGATTTAGCTCAGTGGTTCCACCACCTGCCTTGAAAGCGCAAGGACTGGAGTTCGATTCCCGATACAAAAAAACAAGACAAAACCCAGAGTGAGGGGAGAAGTCACTGTGGGAAGTGACCTGGGCCTCTTGCTTGGTGGTTGGGTCCCTGGGTCTCCCCACTGGCCCGGGTTTCTGTGGGACAATGCAGGTCTGGTTCCTTCCTGTCTCCCTCTTTGCAAGGCTTGAGAGATGACTCAGTCACCCGGAGTTTACAGGCCAGGAATGGAGGCCTGGTCCCAGTGAGTGTGGTTGAGCTGGACTTCATTTCAGGGGCACTAGGGAGCCATAGAAGACTTTAGAGCAGTGACTCTCAGGCTGATTCTGCCCCAGGAGCCCCTGTGTGAGGATGGGATGTGTGTGGCTGTCCTAGCTGGGGGAGTCCTGCTATGAAGTGGGCAGAGGCTGGGGACGCTACTTGGCCCGGCAGTGCCCCCCACATGACCCCATCTGTGGTTGCACAGCTGGTAATGGGCAGAGCTGGATTTGAACTCAAGCCTTTTTTTTTCTTTTGGTTTTTTGAGACAGGGTCTTGCTATATAGCCCAGGCTGGCCTCGAACTCAGTGATCCTCCTGCCTCAGCCTCCCAAATGCTGGGATGTCAGGTATGCGCCACCACGCCCAGCAAACCCAGGCTTTTTATATGATGGCGTTACATGTCCATCCTGGTCTCTGGGCCTCAGTTTCTCCAGTGGGTCAGCAAAGGTAGAGCATGGAGGCAGGTGACCAGTGTGGGCCAGCCTGGTCCCCCTGTAACCTGGGGTCCCTCAAAACTGTCCGATGGTCAGAAAGCCATGGATGAGGGTTGGGGTGATGGCTACCTGGGGTCCGCGTGGCCACGCTGGGTCAGGCCCGGAGGGTCCCAAAGGCGAGTGGCAACGCCAAGCAGCTTCCGCCCCTGCTGTGGACCTGGCAGATAAGAAGCAGTTCTTGAGCCCCCAGGGTTCACCTGTCCCCAGGGCACGCATGCTTGGCCAGGACGCCCTAGGGCTCCAGGCGGGCAGAGGGCTCTGAACAGGGCCAGTCGGGGTGTCTTACAGCGAGGCCCAAACCGGAAGCTCGGGTTCCCAGGCTTTATGGGGCGCAGCTCTCGCGAGATCTTGCGGAAGTGCAGCTTGGCTGGGCCAGGTCTGGAATGGGGGAGCCCAGAGGTGCTGCTCCCAGCCATATTCAGAGTCACCGAGGGTTAGAACAATCCAAAGGCTGTGGGAGTGTGATATGGGCGGGGGTCACCAACACGACAGAGGCTTCCTGTGTCAGGCTGATGGGAAGTGGGGGTCTCCAAAGAGGCGCTCAGCAACGTCCTGAGGGAAGGGAATGAGTTATGTGCCAGGGTCACCGAAAGGAAGGGGCACACATATGTTCAAGCGAGCTTTATTGGGGCGGCAGTCGACAGCCTGCCAGGACTGACTCACAAAAGGGAGACCAGCCGCAGCATGAGCTGAGCTGGAGGCTTATATGGGGGTCTTTGCATGTGGGAGAGCACGCAGTCCTTGGATGGGCGTGGGTAATTGTGGTGAGGGCATAGAGCAACAAATTCTGGTTGGAGGATGGAGTAACAGGCTCCAGGAAGTCCCTCTCTCATGGGAACATCTGGTGGGATGGAGTGACAAGCTCCAGGAGGTCATTAACTAGGAGGGGTCAAGACTTAGTTATGTAGAAAGTCCCTGTTCCCTGTTAGGGAGAAGGACAGGGAGAAGGGGGAGGGAGCTTGTTCTGTGGGGGCTTTGGAATACCCAACATTATGTGGCTTCTCAGAAGGGCATTCCAGGTGGAGGGTGTGGCTGTGCAAAGGTCCTGGGGCAGCTCAGACCCTGGTGCTGCAGGAGCAGGCAAAGAGGGGGGAAGGAAGGCAGGAGAGGAAAGCTGAAAACCATTTCTAGGAGTGGCCTGAGCTGGGAAAGATGGAGGAATGGTGGGGTGGGGACCTCCGATGTCAGCTCTTGGTCTGATCTATGCACACAACCCCATTTCAGTGAAAATCCCATGGGTTTTTGTTTTATTTGTGGTTTGTTTGAGAACTTACAAGTTGACAAAATGAACCACTGGGAGCTAAGAAGAACCCAGAAACCCGGGCCTGCAGGAGAGTAAGATGGAGAAACCAAGCCCAGTGGCACATGCCTGTCATCCCAGGACTCTGGGAGGCTGAGGCAGGAGTGTGGCAAGTTTCTGAGGGGCAAGGCTCTCATGAGATCTGCAACTCCCCTGAGTGGTGATGCTGAAGAGCAGCCGGACCCCAGTGTGTGGGTAGGATGCAGGCCCAGCCGAAGACAGGCCCCAGGATGTAGGCAACTAAAGTCTACTTGCTGTCCTGGCTGCTTCAATGTCTCAAAACTTTTCCCTTTTATGGTCATTTTGACTTTCGGGAAGAAACAAGTTGCACAGACTTCTGCCAGATCTGGTGAATAAGGTGGATGAGGACCCCGTCATGTTTTTATGAGCTGCCTTTCCGTTGGATGGCTCTTGGCGGCAGCAGCCACTATATGTGTGTGTATGTGTGACAGGGTCTCCCTATGTAGTCCAGGCTGGCCTTGAACTATGTTTTTTTTTTTTTTGGTACCAGAGATCGAACTCAGGACCTTGTGCTTGCAAGGCAAATGGTGGCACCACTGAGCTACATCCCGGCCCGTTGCTGCGTATTTTGATTGCAAGTTGTACAGTGAGATTTCTTGCAGAGTTCGAGGGACACCTGCCCGGGCCCCCATAGACAAATGCACATCCCCAGGGCTGGGAAGGAGCCCTCCCACTGCAGGGCCAGTACCCAGGCTCCATGTGCGACACCAGCTGGACTCTGGTGGTGGCTCAGGTGGTGGCCAGGTGCCAGGCGGCCCGGCCCAACAGGTGGTGGGGCCGTTTCCGGGCGCCAGGCGGCTGCTTCGAGAGACACCTCGAGTTTCATGGAGAGAACCAGATGGTTCTGGGGATGGGGGAGGTGTGGAGGCCTCCAGTTACCCCAGGTCAGTGGGTAAACTGAGGCTTGGTACCGTGTGTCAGCCCCAGAGTGGTTCAAACTCCCCTCAAACTTGGGGCTCAGTTCTGCACTATTGTCACACTAGGCAAATTTCGGTTGTTCGTGGGCATGGTGGTGCATGCCGGTAATCCCAGCACTCAGGAGGCTGAGGCAGGAGGATTACTGAGAGTTCAAGACCACCCTGCACTACATAGTGAGTATCAGGCCAGTCTGTACTACATAGCGAGACCTGGACTCAAAATACCAAAACAAAACAATAAGCAAAGCTCATGGAGCAAGCTCCCATCTCAACCCCACGGCTTCCTGACCTGGGCCAATATCTTTGCTACTCTGTGGCTCAGTTTCTCTACCTGTTAACAGCTCCCACATCTTGGTTGAATTGAGCTCATTCATTGAGTTAATTTAAGTGCTACAACAATGCCTGGCACACAGCAAGTGCTTGCTTGCTTGTTTTTTTTGAGACAGGGTCTCTCTAGCCCAGGCTGACCTCAAACTCTTTTTTTTTTTTAACTCTTGGTGATTCTCCTGCCTCAGCCTCCCGAATGCTGGGACAGCAACTGCTTTCTAAGCATTATTTATTGACCACCTACTGTATGCTGGGCCCTCTGAGGAGCTGAGGACAAATAGCGGCCACCTCTGCGCCCTTGGGGACCACAGTCCCTGGGGCAGACAGACACTTAAGACGAGGTAATCACGGTGCTCCTGGGGCCACACAGGCTCTATGGAGTGGAGATATTTGCCCACTGTGTCTGGGCAGCACGATTCACAACAGCCAAAGGGCAGAAGCAACCCACTGAGCCAGGCCAGACACACCCGGCCACCAGGGTGCATCCCTGATATCCCAGAACTCTGGAGGCTGAGGCAGAAAGATTTCGATTTCAAGTCCAGCTTGGAAACATAAAAAAGGGCTGGGATGTTGCTTAGTATAAAGGCCCTGGGTTCCATCTCAGTACTGGAGAATAAAAGACAAGGAAAAGCAGCAGAGGTGGGTGCCACCGGACAGAGGCCTGGACAGAGGGCCAGTGGCAGAGTGCAGGCTACGGTGCGAGGCCCAGGGTGGGCCTGGGCCCAGGAGTCACTGTGACCCCCCCCCCCAGGGGATGCAGAGCAGGGCAGGGGCCGGGAAGGAAACTCGTAAGGAAGCAGGGCCTGGAGCACACGTGGGGTCCTGGCCTCCGCTGAGTCACAAGTCCAGGAAGCCCAGGGTCAGGTGATATGGCCCAAGGGTCCCTTCAGGCCCTTCCTGTTTTTTGGCCTTGAAAGCTCCGGCAGCAGGCACTACAGGGCCCATGTTCCCGAATCGCCCTCACCTGGCAGGGCCGTGGAATTCTGGAGCCACCCAGACAGTGCAGGGCTGGGAGGTGACCTGCTGCTCAGATGGGGAAACCGAGGCACGGGCTCGCCAGAGACTTTCCAGGACAGCAGCACTGCAGAGATTCTCAGTAGGAGCCTCCAGGACCCGTTTGAGCCCCTTTCTGGTAGGGAGTGTGGTGCCCTGAACGGGGTCCTCAGGCGTGGAGGGCTGGGCTCTAGGGGCTGAATACTGAATTCCATTCACACAGCCAGAAGTGCCTTGAACAGGATCAGGAAGAGGCAGCCCCCTCGGAGGTAGTGAGGTGCCTTTCACAGAAGTATTCAAACTGGGGCAGAAAGGCGGGACTCAGGAAGGACACCCAACCAAACAGCGGCTCCAAGGCTCCTGGACAGCTGGAGTAGTCTGTGACTCTCTATGCCTGCAATTCCTAATTTGTTTATAAAATTCCGAGAGTCCTTGGTTTTATTTTTTGAGCCTTTAAGAATTTTGTGTTTGGGGCCAGGGATTTAGCTCAGTGGTTCCCCCGCCTGCCTCGCAAGCGCAAGGTCCAGAGTGTGATCCCTGGTACCAAAAAAATAAAAAATAAAAAAGAGCTGGGTGTGCAACTCAGCTTACAGGCCCTAAGTTCAGTCTGCAGGCCTGGAAAAATATATATGTATATAAGAATGTATTATAATTATGTTTCTTTCATGCGTTTTTGTTCGAAGTCATTTCCTGGGCTTAACTCGCATATGCTCATAAAGTTGTTCTGCTAATAAAGAAGTGCTGGGTAATATGCGGGCGTGGGGGTGCACACCTGAAATCCTAGCACTGGGAAGGCTGAGGCAGGAGGATCGCCACGAGTTTAAGGTCAGCCTGCGCTACATAGTGAGTTCAAGGCCAGCCTGGACTACAGAGTGAGATCCTTTCTCAAAAAAACAAAGCAAAATGAACCAAGTCCTGAGTACATTATTTCCATTATTGTGGTTATTTTTATTATTATCCCAGCTGGGCGGGGAGTGGGGGGGGGTGGAGGGTGAGTCTGGGAATGAAGAGCAGGTGATGTGAGCGCGCGCCCTCTGCCGGTAGCGTCAGGAACTGCAGACAGCCCTGCTCACCGCCCCTCCCTCGTCTGCAGTTGTCATCGCCTGCCACCGGGCCCTCGCCATGCGGACCGCGGGAGCGACCCCTCCCTGCGCGGCCCTGCTGCTCCTGCTGCTCCTGGGGGGCACCCACGGCCTTTTCCCTGAAGAACCGCCGCCGCTCAGCGTGGCCCCCAGGGACTGTGAGTAGGGGGACCCTGGGGGAGGTCGGTACGAGGACGGGCCTGCTGGTCCCCGGGAGGGGCTCCCCTAGCCGGGCCACCCCGCTGCCTCCCAGCACTTGGCTCACCGCCACCTCCTCTCCCCAGACCTGAAATTCTACCCCGTGTTCGTGGGCGGTGGACCCGGGCGCCCGGGCCCCGCGGAGCCCACTGAGGACCTCAACATCCAGCGCGTGCTTCGGGTCAACAGGACTCTGTTCATCGGGGACAGGTGCGCGGGTCTGGGGAGACGGGCGGGCGACGTGAGACCTGGCGCTGCTGCTGCTGCTCTGGGACCGACTTGTGCTCTGGAGTGCTGGGCGCGGATTTTTCAGGGTGCTGAACGCTCGGTGCTTGGAGCCTGGAGCTGGCTTTGGTGCATAGAGTGCCTATTGGGTGTGCTAGGGGCGCTCTGCTGGAGTGGCCCAGCCAGTCCTGAGATGGTCACACACGGGAATGTGACCTTGTGAACCTGTGAAAGGTGCTATGGGGGAGGGGGCGGTCGGAAGGGCTTCTCTGGGGGGATGGCATTTGGATTGAGAGCTAAACAGTGTTTCAGCCATGGGAAAATCTGGAGAAGAATTTCTTTCCAGGCACTGGGCACCGCCTGTGCAAAGGCCCTGAGGCAGCACAGAGCCCAGCTCGGTGTAGGAGCAGCAAGGAGGGCATGTGGCTGGAGCAGAGGGAGCAAGGGACAGAGAGTGAGGCAGGGAGGGGACAGGCGGCCGTGCAGGGTAGTGTGGACTGGAGGGAGAACTTGGGCTTAGCCCCAGGGAAGTAGGAGCCCTGGTGGGCTGAGGGCAGAGGGAAGGCTGACTCCGTGCTCACAGCGCCCTCTGGTGGCTACTGCAGGGAGGACAGGCTGGGGACCAGGACCCGGGCCTGCACTGGTCCATGCTGAGAACTAGAGGTCGGGCCAGGTGGAGGCCGTGCAGGGCTGAGAATCAGGCAGACTGGGGACAGACTGCGGCAGAGCCAACAACACTAGCTGATGTGCTGAGTGCGGAAGGGGAGAGGAAGGCAGTGGGGCTTCTCACGGACTGAGTCCCCCAAAGGGTGAACCTGCCTTTAGCTGAGGGGGGGTCTTGGGGTGCAGGTTTGGGGGGCAGATCGGGCACAGTTTGGCCATCCTGAGTGAGTCCCCACGAATCGTAGAGACACAGGATGTCCGGGGCGGCTGGAGCCCAAGACTGGCCCGAGGGGAGCCCGGGCGTGGAGATGGGCCTGGGAGCCGCGTCGGGTTGTCCACAGAGGGGAGGGTCTCAGAGACGCAGGATAATGTCCCAGGGCTGCGTGTCGGTGGGGTTCCCAGGAATGCGTCCCGTGTGGCGCGAAGACAGAGGCAGCTTCGCAGTGGGGAGGATGGGATCGGGGCGGGATGGAGACCCCTCAGTCTCACTGTGCCCTCCCGCAGGGATAACCTGTACCGAGTGGAGCTGGAGCCCCCCACGTCCACGGAGCTGCGGTACCAACGGGTAGGAGGGGAGGGGCAGGACCCGGGGGTCCCACCAGGGGCGCTCAGGGAGCTGGGTGGAATCAGCCCTGCCCAGCAGGGGACTCCCAGGGCTACTGGGGACCCCGCCCCCCTCACCAGCGCTTTCTGCCTGCAGAAGCTGACCTGGCGCTCTAACCCCAGCGACATAGACGTGTGCCGGATGAAGGGCAAGCAGGAGGTTCGCGGACCCTGGCCCCGCCCCGCCCTGTCCTAGCCACGCCCACAGGGAATCCTCCTCCTCCTCCTCCATCCCAGGCTAGGACCCCCTTGTTGCCAGGGCTACACCCTGATCCTAGCCACGCCCCCAAATGATTATAGGTCTTGGCTACACCCACCACCCTGACCTTGCTTCTGTTGTTACAAAATTATTTCCTTGTCTTGTCCCATCCTTTGGTCACAGAGGTGTCCCCAGGCAGCCCTAGCTCAGCCTCTGCGGTGGCTACGCCCTCACCCTGGTCCCCAGTGCGGCCCGGGGGCGGGGCTCCTCACAGCCCGGGCCAGGGCCGCAGGCAGCCTGGGCCGCGCCCACACCGGCTCCCCACCCGCTTCATGCACCCCAGGGCGAGTGTCGGAACTTCGTGAAGGTCCTGCTGCTCCTTGATGAGTCCACGCTGTTCGTGTGCGGTTCCAACGCCTTCAACCCGGTGTGCGCCAATTACAGTGTGAGTCTCTGCCCCCGCAGGCCTGGCCTGCCCTGGCTCCACCCTCCAGGCCTTGGCTCCTCCACTCTGCTGTGGGCTGTGGCCCTGACCCACATCAGGTCCTATAGGAAGCCTTCCAGAATGTGTCCGTCACCCTGGCTCCGAAAGGGCCAGTGGTTTCCAAAGAGGGCTTGAACAGGGGTCAGGGAAGCTGCAGCCTGTGTGACCACAAGCCACTTTAACTAGGACCAGCTCAGCCACAGGACAGTCAGAGGACTAACTGAGATGTACTGAGGCTCAGAGAGGTTAGGTCACTGGCCAGGGTCGCACAGCCATCCAGGGGGAAGCCAGGCTTCCTCTTGGAGGCCAAGGCTGCCAGATGTGTCACTCAGGCTGTCCTCCCTGCAGATGGACACGCTGCAGCCTGTCGGGGACAACATCAGTGGCATGGCCCGCTGCCCCTACGACCCCAAGCACGCCAATGTCGCCCTTTTCTCAGGTGAGTGTCCGAGCCCCTCACCTCCTGATGAGCCGGAGCCCAAGCCCAGTCTGGCGCTTCCCACCCTTTAAAGCGAGGTCACCTAGCAGGTGGCTGGGCAGAGCCCCAGTTCGGGTCACAGGCTCCACGAGGGCTCAAGGGCTCAGGTGGGATCCAGGCCTCGCTGGTTTGGGAATAAGATGATGTCGGAGCTCCGCCTGGAGACAAGGTCCCTGACCTCTGACCCACCGGATCGGGCCCTAATGTCTCATCTCTCGCCTGCCTCCCCGTCCTGCCCTGGTCCAGACGGGATGCTCTTCACGGCCACCGTGACCGACTTCCTGGCCATTGACGCTGTCATCTACCGCAGCCTTGGGGACCGCCCCACCCTGCGCACTGTGAAACACGACTCCAAGTGGTTCAAAGGTAGGACCCGGAGGAAGGGACCCTAAAAATGACCAAGACGAGATATGTCTATGCACCAATGCCCAAGAAGCATTTAGATGTCTGTTTCACAGACATCTAAATAAGCTAAACAACAATAAAAAACAAAGGTGAGGCCTAGAAGGGCAGTGAGCCTAGATTTAGGAGAGCTGACATGCGTCGAATCTCCCTAGCAGAATAAGAGACCCAGGGAGCTGAGGAAGGGATTCCCATTTCATCTTTGGGATCTATTGGTTGGTTGGTTTGTCTGTCTGTTTTGGTACCAGGGATTGAACTCAGGACCTTATGCTTGCAAGGCAGGCATGGTGCCACTAAGCTAAATCCCTGGCCCTGTTTGTTTTTTGTTTTTGTGGTGCTGGGGATGGAAGCCAGACTCTCGTGCATGCTAGACAAGTGCTCACCACTGAGCCGCATTCCCAGCCTCTCTTGGCCTCTTGGAAGACAAAGCGAATGGAAAGATTTGGATCTAAAGTAGAACCTGTGGGAAGTGGGTGGCTTAGGAGCCCAAAATGGAAGCCCAGGACGAGTAAGGCAGGAGCTCAGCTCTCCAACACATGAGGGAGGGAGGGGACAAAAAATAGCAAATTTGCCATTTGGAGGGGAGTTGGACTCAGTGGCTTTGGACTGCTGAACTCCCTTCTCCCTCACAAAACCAAAACCAAAAACAACTTTGAGCCCAGTTCATTTCCCCAGGGTGGCCTCCCTGGGCTGGGGATTTAGCTCAGTAGTTCTGCCGCCTGCCTTGCAAGAAGTGCAAGGACCCAAGTTCGATCCCTGGTACCAAAAAAAAAAAAAAGAAGAAGAAGCAGCTGCCCTGCCCCAGGCACCTGTGTGACAGGGCTGCTTCCGGCTCCTCCTCTCCCACAGAGCCCTACTTTGTCCATGCGGTACAGTGGCGCAGCCACGTTTATTTCTTCTTCCGGGAGATCGCGATGGAGTTCAACTACTTGGAGAAGGTGAGGCTGCTTCCCCCAGGGGCCTGTGTGGTGGCACCAGGATGACAGGGTTTCAACCATGGGCAGTGGGAGCAGAAGCGGATCCATTAATGTCCCTCTGCCTGTTCCGCGTCTGTACCACTCCAGCTGGGCCCTGAAGATGTGGAGGGCAGTGGCCTGGAGGTCACAGCCTGGGTACTCTTGCTACACACCTGGCCACTCAGCCATTCCCCATTCATCCATTGCCCACCCACTCCTGCCACACCCCCACTTACCTGTCTGTCCATTAGCACACCCACAATCCCACTGTCACCTTTCTCCGTCTCCCTACCTACCCGCCCACTGACTCTACCATCCTGGATCCATCTGTCCATCCAGCCACTCGGCTGCCCATCCATTCTCCCACCTACCCATCCACCCACCCACCC
>NW_004624828.1:5203968-5224639 GCF_000247695.1 Heterocephalus glaber
AAAAAAAAAAAAAAAAAAGAATATGCAGTGCATTCAGAACACAAAGTTGTTTGTTGTTGTTGTTCGTTTCAACAAACTTCCTGGTTTTTCCCGTAAATAGTATCGCTTGTTCAAAACACTATCCCCATTCGCCAGGGTCAGCACTTCGAGACCTTGACCTTTGAATTCTGGATCGGATGGGGAGGTGGGCACTCAGCCTCAGGGACTCTTGGGTGCCCCCTAAAAACCAGAAAGCAAGGGTGGGAAGAATTGGGTTTTGAAGGCCGAGAAGGGGCGGGCAGGAAGCAATTGCCAGGAAGCGGTTGGGCAATCCTGCCCCTGCCCTTCGCTGCCCGGCCGGGCTGTGTCCCTATGAGGAACAAGAACAGGGTGGTGCGGGGACTTCCTCTTGTCTGAACCCTGCCCCCAAGCCAAGCAGGTATAAGACCACCAGCCCCAGGCCCAGGAATCCCAGAGGAAGAAGAGAAGAGCCACCATGTCCCCTCGGAGCAGAGAGCAACAGCAGAGGTAGGTCCCCAGCCCGTCCTTCCTGGGCACGTGGACACTGTGACCAACCCACTGAAGTCACAGGGGACAGACAGTGGGAGAGGACCCCATCAGAGCTCCCAGGATTATGACGCCCGTGTAAACCACCCCTCCCAAGACCAAATGCCCACTTCAGACCTGCTGAAAGCAAGACACGCTTTCATGTTCATGGTCCTGTTTTTGCAGCTGGAACCCTGAGTTTACTCAGAGGCCTCTGGAGCTTTAAGGAGAGAGAAGAAGCTCAGAGCAGGAGCTCCTTCTTTGTTGGGAAGAAAATTTTAAAAGGCTCCATGGAAAAGAGGGCATTTAGGGGCTGGGGATTTAGCTCAGTGGTGCCACACCTGCCTTGTAAGCTCAAGGTCCTGAGTTCGATCCCTAGTACCAAAAAAAAAAAAAAAAAAGAGGGGATTTGGCCTGGGGATTTGCAGGATGAATAGGAGTCCACTGGCTGTTCCATTAAAATATGGAACTAGGGAGAGAAGGACTGACCCTGAAAATAAACCAAATCACAATTAGCTAACAGTTTGGACTGGGAATCATTAATAGCCCATTAGGGCTGGGATGACAATGGGGAAGACTAGTATGTAGGAATCAGACTCAGAAACTCAAGAGTCAATAGAATTCTTCCAGGAAAAATAGGTCCTTCTGGCAGCTACAGGGGTGGATAGAAGGCTGGAGAGGAAGAGGGAGTGACCATACTGCACTGGTCCAGGCGACAAGGAGTGGTAGCCATAGAGATGGGAAGAAAGGGCAGGTTCTGGGTGTATTTCACTGTGGCTCATTGTACATGTGTCATTGCTCCCAGAACAGGGGGCTGCAAGCCCTGCCTTTCGAGAACCCTGTTCCTGCTAGTGCTGTCTGTGGCCTCAGCCCAGGGGGACATCCCAAGCCCCAGAGAGTGCCTGACGTACCAGTCGGACAGCGGCAGCTCTGTCTCCTGCTACTCACCCTCCACGTTCCCCAGCCCCCTCCCCGGGGACACCACACACCTGTCTGTGGAGTTCTCCAGCCTGACCCAGCTGCCAGCTGATGCCCTGCGGGGTGCCCCCGGCCTCCAAGAGCTGCATCTTTCCAGCAACCATCTGGAGGAGCTGCCGGCCAAGCTCCTGGTGCCCGTGCCTGGCCTGAAGGTGCTGGATCTCACGAGAAATGCCCTGACTCAGCTGCCCCCTGGCCTCTTCCAGGCCTCAGCCGCCCTGCACACGCTGGTGTTGAAGAACAACCGGCTGCAGGTCCTGCAGGCCTCGTGGCTGCGCGGCCTGAAGGCGCTGGGCTTCTTGGACCTGTCTGGGAACCGCCTCCGAGCACTGACCCCTGGGCTGCTGGCCAACTTCAGCTTCCTGCGCACCCTGGACCTCGGGGACAACCAGCTGGAAGACTTGCCAGCTGACCTCCTGCAGGGCCCGCTGGACCTGGAACGGCTGGATCTACAGGGCAACCGATTGCAGGTGCTTGGTGAGGACCTGCTCTCGCCCCAGCCCGGCCTGCGCTACCTTTTTCTCAGTGACAACAGGCTGGCCTTGGTGGCGGCTGGCGCCTTCCGAGGCCTGAGGCAGCTGGACATGTTGGACCTCTCCAATAACTTCCTGAGCACTGTGCCCAAAGGGCTCTGGGCATCCCTGGGAAAGCCCGCCCGGAACATGCAGGAAGGCTTTGACCTATCCGGCAACCCCTGGGTCTGTGACCGGAACCTGGATGACCTCTTTCGCTGGCTGGTGGCCAACAGGCACAGGATGTTCTCCCAGAATGGCACCTGCTGCGCCGGCCCGGAAGCCTTGAGGGGCCAGGCACTCCTGGCAGTGGCAGGGTCCCGCTGAGGTGTGGGGCTCTTGGCACCCCACTTTGTAGATGCTCCCGCCTTCTGTGGCTGAGATCCAAGGCTTGCTGGTGCTGCTAGGACCCATTTGGGCCACGCTCCCCCAAATCTATGGTGTGCTTTCCAGTTTTCCTGCCTTTGCTCACCCTGTGCCCTCGAGCTGTGACGCTGTCCTCGGTTGCCAGCATCGCTTGGTCTCTGGGCTCCCACAGACTCGATGTCCCTCTCCCTGGCCGAGTGCCGACCTCACCAGAGTTGTCTCCGACTGCCTCATCTTCCCCAGTTTAGGGGGCTCTTGAGTCCTGAGCCTGGGGCCCAGCTCCCTTGAGCCAGAATCACCCCAGCGTGTTAATAAATAACTGTTGAACGGAATGGGATAAATCACAGTTGGGGGCTTCTTTCTTTCTTTTTTTTTTTGGTACCAGGGATTGTACTCGGGACCTTGGACTTGTGTGTCAGGCGCTGGAACCACTGAGCTAAATCCCTGGCCCCTATTCAGGGTTTCTTGCCTTTCCCCAATAGATGTCCTTGGTCCCCAGGATGTTAATGTCTTTTTGGGGGGTTTTTTGGTATCAGGGATTGAACTCAGGTCCTTGCGCTTGCGCAGCAGGTGGCGAAACCACTGAGCTAAATCCCGGCCCAAACCCCAGGATGAAAGAGAAAAACTGAGAGGCGGGACTCAGAGCCTGGGGGTCACTCATGGACGGCACTTGAGATCAGATGGCCACTGGCTTCTCTCCCTCCCCCATCCCAGGACTTCGTTGGAAATAAAACCCTGACCATTTGCCTGCGTGTCACTTTACAGGTGGATTTTGGCCAGAGCTTGTGTCCCAGATTGCTCTGGTCTCTGATGTGTCATGCTGACCTAGGACATCAGAGGACATCTGCCCAGGGCACCAGGGGGCCTGATGGGGCAGAGGGCATGGCGGGGACCCAGGGGGCTGTTCTCATAAGTCAGATCTGGAGTGTCCTTTGCCAACGCAGAGGTGGGCATGTGGGGCTGAGGGAAGCTTGGAGGGCCTGGGGAGTTAGGCTTTTCAGCCCCTAGATGAAGGGTCATGCCTGGTTGGAAGGCAAGGGCCTGGGATCGAACAGAGCTGGATTGCAATCAGATCCTTTCCTCTCTATGGACTCAGGGCAAGTGGTTTAAGCATTCGGGCCTCGATTTGCTCATCTGTAAAATGGGGATCCAAGGGCCAGGCACGGTGCCACACACCTATAATCTCATGATTCTGGGAGGCTGAGGCAGGAGGATTGCCAATTTGAGCCCAGTCTCAGCAATTTAGCCATTTAGTGAGACCTTGTCTCCAAACAAGAGGGGCTGGGGGCTGGGGATGTAGCTCAGTGCAAAGGCCCTGGACTCAATCTTCACTACCACAAATAATGGGGCCGGGGGTATCTGAGGGAATGGGCTGGCCTGGCTCCTGGCTTAACTGGCAAATTAAAAAAAGAAGACTTGGAGAATTGCCCAAGGTCATCCAACCAGGCAGTGGGGACTGGGATCACCCTCTCCTGTCTCCATGGAAACAGCAGGCGACAGGTGACCCTATCTAGCCAAAAGTAGCTCAATCCATGGGCATCCAGCGTCCCTGGATTGCTATGGCAACCGTAGAGCGTTGGGGGAGCCCAAGAAGAGGAGGGAAGCCTGGTGCCCCGCCCTTTGGACACGCCCCCGAGAGGCCTATCCCCATTGGTCAGTTCCCAATACCCCGCCCTCGAGCTGCTAAAAGGGGGTCAGTGGGCGGAGACTTGAGAGTTCAGGGTCGGTACAGGCAGCTGGTGGGGGCAGAGACTCAGCGGCCCAGGTGAGTGTGGTGCAGACGGCGTCCGGAAGCCTCTGCCAGGCTCTGAGATCCGGGTCGTGTGTTCAGCGAGGGTCCCGCGGCGTGGGTGGGGTGCGACGGGCCAGAGCAGGTGGCCGAGACCCTTGGCCCAGTTGGCTGAGGCTCAAGACCCAGTTGGGAGGGTACCAGGGCGCCGAGAGCAGCGGGTGGCAACGAGAAGGAAAAGCAGGCAGCAAATCTGAAGTTTGAGGTCGAGCTCCCCGCTGTGAGGCAACGTGGACCTGTGACGTGCCTCAGTTTCTCCGTCTGTTAGGTGAACTGTGCGGCTGATCGGGATTCTGCAGCCATGGCCTCCACCCTGGTTGGGGAGGGTGCTTGTGCAGGTCCGACCCTGGCACGGGCAGCAGGGACCCGCCCCACTGTACAGAAGAAATAGCCAGAGAGGGGATGGAGCCTGCCCAAAGCCACAGGGCGGCGCCCCCGTGCCAGCAGCACTTTATTGTGCACCTACTATGTGTCTATTGTCCAAGCCTTGCACGACGCCCTATTTCACAGGTGGGGAATGAGACCGCCACAGAGCCCAGACAGACAGGGTCCCAGGCCTGGGCAGGAGCCAGGAGGGCTGGCCTGGGGGGGAACAGACCCCTCACTGTCCTGCCCCCCCAGGGTGACCCTGTGTGCAGCCACCATGTCGGACAACGAGGCCACTCAGGGCCCCAGACCCAGCTTGGAGGAGCACAACCAACAGGTGGGGCTGCCCCTCCCCAGTTAGGGGCACCAGGAAGGGCGGGGGCCAGCTGTCCCTGGGATAGTTTCAAGCCAGGTGTCTTCTCCCCATCCTTGCTGGGAGAACCAGTTTCCGAGGATATCATGGGCCACGGAGGAGGCTCGGAACACCCAGCACCCTTCTGCCCTCTCTGAGTCCCTGCCGCAGCTCCTGCTGGCATCCACTGTGACCATTAGTGACCACAGTAATAGTAACCACAGCATTCACAGCAGATTTTTTCGTTGTTTTTTAAGACAAGGTCTTACTGTGTAGTCCCAGCTGGCCTTGAACTTGTGATCCTCCTGCCTCAGCCTCCTGGGTGTTGGGATGACAGGTGTGCACCACCACACCTAGCCCCAGAGAGGCCTAAAGGGGTCCCTCTGATGCCACCCTTCCCCACAGAATGTTGTACAGCGCGTGGTGGCCTTGCCGCTTGTCCAGGCCACCTGTGCCACCGTCTCCAATGCTTACAATGCCACCAAAGACAGACACCCGCTGCTGGGCTCTGCGTGTCGCCTGGCAGAGCACTGTGTGTGCAGCCTGACCACCTGTGCCCTGGACCATGCCCAGCCACTGCTGGACCATCTGCAGCCCCAGTGTGAGTCCTGGGACCCAGGAATAGCCCACTGCCCCAGCCTGGCCGGCTGCATGGCATGCTTTGCGGGTGCCTGAAGAGGTGTCCCTCTCCAGCTGTCCCTCCCCTCGGCCTGCAATGTGACATCCCTTTCCTTCCTTCTCTGCCAGCCCCTCCTCCAGTAGTCCCCTTCCGCCCTTCTCTCTGATTGTTTATTGGTGGCCCTGGGGGCGGGACCCAGGGCCTTTGCACTGAGCTCCGTCCCCAGCCCTTTGTATTGTTTCTTTTGAGACAAGCTCCTAAGTCACATCAATTGGCCGGGCTGCTTGTGAACCTCCTATCCTCCTGCCTCAGCCACCCCAGTGCTGAGAGGACAGGTGTGCGCCACCCTGCCCAGCTGCTGGCCTGACCCTCTCCCCACACCTGTCATCTCTGGTCCCTCCAGTCCCCTCTGCTCTGTGTCCGCCTGCCCTGAGCCCTCAGCCCTCAGCCCTGCACCATCTCCCACGCCCCCCCATCTCAGGGGTCCACCTGTGAAGGACGGGAAGACCCTTCGCCTCCAGAGTGACAGGGAAAGAGGTCACCTGGGGTCCCAGCTCCTCCACAGGGCTCCCGTGACCTTGAGCCGCCACCAGCGCTGTGGAGTCAGTCACCTTGGGGCTGAGCAGAAGGGCCGAGGAGGCAGCCCCCCCCCGCTCAGGGTCCCCAGTCCCTCCCAGGACCCCACCACTTGCTGGGAGCCCCCCACCTGTCGTCCTGTGGCCTGGCCTCCTCCATCCACCTCCCTCTCTCAGAGTGCAGGTGTCCAGCCCAGGACCTCTGGGGGCCACCAGCCACCTCCTGGGTTAGAGTCGTCCCTTCCTGTCCTCTCTCTCTCTCTCTCTCTCTCTCTCTCTCTCTCTCTCTCTCTCTCGGGTCTTGGTCTTGCTGTGTAGCCCAGGCTGGCCTCAGACTTGCAGCGATCCTTCTCCCGCCTCAGACTCCAGAGTGCTGGAGGACACTCTAGTACTCCCTCCCTCTGTATATCTCCATGTGTCCCTGTTTCTGCCCCACTCTTTCTTCAGTGGCCACAGTGAACGATTTTGCCTGCAGGGGCCTGGACAAACTAGAAGAGAAGCTGCCCTTTCTCCAGCAGCCTTCAGACACGGTACCGGGTGACCAGACCATGCATGGGCACCTAGGCAGTTGGGCCAGAGTTGAGCCGAGAGGGAGGGTTGATCCAGCTAGTCCTGGAGCAGGACCTAAAACTCCAGCCATGTAACATAACTGGCACTGACACACACCACACCGGTAGGTTGAAGCATTTATTCCCCCTTTATAAAGGGGAAACTGAGGCACAGAGCCAGGAAGCGGTACGAAGGATTTGGAGTCCCGGCCCCAGGGAGCTGGGGTCAGGAGACAGAGCCAGAGACTTGCAGTGTCTGGAGCAGGGGCCCCTTCTGCCAGGTGGTGACCTCGGCCAAGGATGCGGTGGTCAGCGGGGTCACAGGCGTGGTGGGCCTGGCCAGGCGGGGCCGGCGCTGGAGCGTGGAACTGAAGCGCTCTGTGAGCCACGCTGTGGACGTCGTGCTGGGCAAGTCCGAGGAGTTGGTGGACCACTTCCTGCCCATGACTGAGGAGGAGCTCGGTGAGGCCGGCACCCTCCCCACCCCCAGTCCAGGGTCTTGTCCATGGGGTTCAGATGAGACAGGTCTGGATCGGCCCCAGGCTGCACAGCACATCAGCAGGAAATGGAGCTCAAACCTTAGCCTGTGAAATCTTCAAATGTGTCATTCACTTTATGCATTTAAGATTTGGCACTAAAAATCCTGGTTTCTGGCTGGTCTTGAAAAGTGGTAAAGTGAGACACAGGCTAAATAAATAGTGTCTGTCTTTTTAGCCAGTTTCCGAAACCCCACCACTCCCCAGTATTTTACATACTGTCTCCAGTGATCTTTTGTGTGTGGTTTTTTTGTTTTGGTTTGGTTTTTTTTGGTACTGGGATCAAACTCAGGACCTTACACTTTTGAAGCAGGCGTGGTGCCACTGAGCTAAATCTCTGGCTCTTGTGTTTTGTTTTTTGAGATAAGGTCTTGCTATGTAGCTCAGCCAGGCCTCAAACTCGTGGAGATCCTCCTGCCTCAGCCTCCCAAGTGCTGGGACGACAGGCCTAAGTCACCATGCCCAGCTTGTGGTATATTCTTTTTTGTTTAGTTTTTTGAGACAAGTTCTCACTATTAGTCCAGTCTGGCCTTGAACTCACTGTGTAGCCCAGGCTGCCTTTAAACTTGTGGTGATCCTCCTGGTTCAGCCTCCCGAGTTCTGGGATTACAGGCCTGTGCCACCATGCCAGGCGATGTATTCTTTACAAGTCCATTTAATAGAATGGTTGAGCATAGTCTGGAGCTGGTGTGCTGGGGCTTGAATCCTGATCTGCCTCATGCACACTGTGGGCTAGCCACACTCTGCCTCAGTTTCCCTCATCTGTAAAATGGGGCAATAATAGTGCCTACGCTCTAGGGCTTGGGGAAGATGAAAAGGTGGGTGTTAATAGAGGGAAACCACAGCTTTGGGAGCCTGTGGGGTGTCTACCCCAAGGGTGGGTGACCAGCTCTGGAGGAGGTGGCCACGCTGACCCCGCCCGGCTCCTGTCCCAACCTTCAGAGGTGCTGGCGGCGGAGGCCCAGGGGCCAGAAGTGGGCTCAGTGGAGGATCAGAGAAGGCAACAGGGCTACTTTGTGCGTCTGGGCTCTCTGTCGACGAGGATCCGCCACCTGGCCTATGAGCACTCTCTGGGGAAACTGAGGCAGAACAAACACCGCACCCAGGATATGCTGGCCCAGCTGCAGGAGACACTGGAACTGGTGAGGATTCTCTGCTGCGGGCAGCAGATCGCCATTTGGGAGGAGCCGTGCTCTTCCCTCCCAGTGCATGCCCAACACACCAGCTCCTACTGCAGCTCTATGGGCAAAGTTTACAGGAGCCACCTGCTTCTCACCAGCCAGCCTTCTGCTCCTCAGCCCCCACCCCTCCAGCCCTTACCAGGCAGCCTGTCCTCGCCACAGCAGCCACGAGAGGGCGTCCCTGAGCACTGAGTCTTGTCCCTCCCTCCTCTGGCTTCAGCCCTCTACAGCCCCCACCTCCCTGGGCCAAAGCCAAGTCCTCCCTGAAGCCCACAGGGTCCTGTAAGGCCTGCTTGTCCCCTTCCCTCCTCCCTTCCTCCCTTCCTCCCTCTCTGCCCCTCGCTCCCTCTGTTCCACTCACACCCTTGTCTACTGCACAGGGCTCTGTCCTGCCCCAGGGCCTTTGCATGGCCGTGCCCTCCACCTGGTGTGCTTTATTTTCCTTCTTATCACCCTCTGTTTCCAGAACATGATAGGATCGGCTTCTTCATTTACTTTTCTTTTTTTGTGTGTGTGGAACCAGGGATCAAACTCAGGACCTTGCGCTTGCAAGGCAGGTGGCAGAACCACTGAGCTAAATCCCCAGCCCTTCTTAATTTACTTTATTGAAACTCCCCCTCTGGACTTTTTTTTTGTGCCAGTGCTGAGCATTGAACCCAGGACCCTGGGTGTGCTAGGTGAGTGCTTTGCCGCTGAGCTGCATCCCCAGCCTACCTGCTCAACATTTGTTTTGTGTGTTATTTTTTTTTTTTGGTACCGGGAATCAAACTCGGGACCTTGCACTTGTGAGGCAGGCACTGGAACTACTGAGCTAAATCCCTGGCCCTCAACTTTTGTTGAACACCTATGTTACACTAGGCCTTGATCAAGGCACTGCCCTACCCGCAGAACCAGGCAGCTCACAGCAAGAGCCAAGTGCTCATTCAGGAAACTGAGAGCTCAGTGTGTGCTCAGCGAGACATTGTGTGCTTTACTCACAATGGGCCAACAGGCTCTTGCATGGTCTCCATGTTTTCTTTTTTTTTTTGTAGCAGGGATCGAACTCGGGTCCTTCCACGTGGCGAGGCAGGCGGCAGAACCCCTGACCTAAATCCCCGGCCCCTAGCCTCTGTGTTTTCTAACACCCACTTCCTGTGTGTGGTCAATGTACAGAACACAGAGTTTACCACTTAACCATTCTTAAGTGCCCGGCTCGGCGGCATCGGCATCGAGCGCATCCCACAGCTGTGCCGTCCCCGCCGCCCACCTCCAGGGCTTTCCATCTCCCCAGCTGAGCTCTGTCCCAGGAAGCACTGACCCCCTCCCTCCCCAGGCCGGCACCATCCTCCTTCCTGTCCCTGTGGATCTGACCACCTCCTGGGGGTGGGGCCCTGCACTGCGTGTCCTCCTGTGTCTGCCACAGCTCCCTGAGCAGCACGGCCTCGAGGTCCATCCCTGCTGTAGCAGTGTCAGGACTTCCTTCCTTTTAAAGGCTGAGGAATATTCCACTATATCCATGGAAGACACTGAATTTTCGTTCCTCCTCTTCTGCTTCTTATATTGATTACTGAACCCAGGGCCTTCACACTGAGCTCCATCCCAGCCCTTTTTATTTTTTATTTTGAGACAGGGACTCACTAAGTTGCTAAGTTGCCCTGGCTGAGCTCAGACTTTCAATCCTCCTGCCTCAGCCTCCCAGAGTGCTGGGATGACATATGGATGTGTGGCACCCCCGGTGGCTTTCTTTCTCCTGTTTGCTTTTTGTGCTGCTGGAGATGGACCCCACGTCCCTGCTAACTAGGCAAGTGCCCTGCCCTTGCCCAACACCCCAGCCCTACCTTCAAGTCTTTTTTGTCTAAGTCTTTTTCTTTTTGAAGCAAAAACTTTATTAGTACAGTTTAGACATACCTAATGATCACATTCATCACTGGGAATTTGTACCCGTACATGGTATCTCTTGCTTCTTTTTTTCCCATTCCCCTCCCCTCCCTTCAACCCCTCTTCCCCTCCTTATTTACAAAAGCTTTGTTTCTATTTTTTCCTTCTATTCTTTTTTTCTTGTCCCTTCTTTCCTTTTTCCCTCCCCCTCCCTTGTTCCCCTTCTCATTTAAACATTTTCTTCCCATTTCCTAATATCTATTATACATTTTGGTCCTTATTTCCTATTTTGATTTCTCACACCAGAGAAACAAGGTGGTATTTGAACATGTGTGTCTGATTTATCTGACTTAAGGGTATGATCTCAAGGTGCATCCATTTAACTAGCAATGTCTCAAGCTTGACCTTCTTTATGGCAGAGTAATACTCTATTGTATAGGAAAACCATATCTTCTTTTTGTCCTGGGAATTGAACTCAGGACCTTGCACTTGCAAAGCAGGCATGGTGCCACTGAGCTAAATCCCCAGCCCAACATCTTCTTTATCCATTCATCAGCTAATGGGCATTTGGGCTATTTCCAAGATTTAGCTATTTCAAACTATGCTGCTATAAACATGGGTGTGCATATATTGCTGAGGTAGGATGCTTTTAATTCTTTTGGGAAGATACCAAAAAGGGGAATATCTGGGTTGAATGGAACCTCTAGTTTTAGTTTTTGAGGAATCTCCACATTGATTTTCACAGTGGTTGCACCAGTCTGCACTCCCACCAACAGCGGAGAAGGGTTCCTTTTTTCCCCCAAACCCTGCCAGCGTTTGTTACTGGCTGATTTCTTGATAATAATCATTCTTTCTGGAGGGAAATGGAATCTCAGCATTGGGATTTTGGGGGGGGTTTTTTTGTAGTGGGGATTGAACTCAGGACCTTGTGCTTTCAAGGCAGGTGGCAGAACCACTGAGCTAAATCCCCAGCCTCAGCGTTGTTTTAATTTGCATCTCTCAAATGACCAGTGATGTTGAACATATTTTTCATATATTTACTTGTATTTCTACTTCTTCATCTGAGAAGTATCTGTTCATTTCAGATGCCCATTTTTGGGTTGGGTCTTTAAATTTAGGGAGTCTGATTTTTTTTTTGAATTCTTTATATATTCTAGATATTAGTCCTTTGAGGAACATCTGGCAAAAAAAATTTTCCTAGACTGTGGGTTGCACTCTGTTCTACCTTCAATTCTTTTTTTTTTTTTTTTTTGGTAGAGGGGATCGAACTCGGGTCCTTGGGCTTGCGCAGCAGGCGGTGAAACCACTGAGCTAAATCCCCAGCCCCTACCTTAAATTCTTAATTCATGATTTTAAGATGTGGGAACACATCCTTGGGATGCGTCTGTCTCAGGTGGAGCCCTCAGGCTCCTGGGCCTTGGCCTGGACGCTGAAGGTGGGGTGTCCATCGTGTCCCTCGGGGGTCAGGACCGTGAGGGGGTCTGTTCGGCCCCCAGGGGACAGAGGGAAGGCTCCCTGCAGAGCGGGAGTGAACCAGGCAGGGGACAGGGTCTAGGGCAAGGGTACCGCAGGGACCGGCGTGGGGAAGGCCTGCATCGAAGCAGGGCTGCGGGTCATACCGGATCTCAGGCCATGGGCGGGCGAGGACGGGAGGATGGGCAGTGTGGCAGGTTGATTCGCAGTGATGCACACAGATAGTACTGAGTGAATGACTGTTCTTGGATTCAGAGTGGGCTCTGTCCTCTCCACCCTTCTGCCCTAAGTCCCACCCCTGTCTCTGTCTGCAGATCCACAGCATACAAAGTGGAATGAGCCCGATCCCCGCGTCCCAGCCCGGGAAGGTGCACGAGCTGTGGGAGGATTGGCACCAGCAGCCCCTGGAGAACGGCCGCCGGCACAGCCAGGTGGGGGCGGGGCGGAACCGGCAGAGGCGGGGCCACCGCGAAGGGGCGTGGCCAGGAGAAGCTTGGGCCGTGGCCAGGAGGGGCAGGGCGGAGGGATCACGAGGGGGCTGGGCCGGCAAGAGGCAGGACCAGGAAGGAGAGGGGAGGCCAGGGGTGGTGGGCGTGGCCAGGAGATGAGGTGGGGCCAATGGGGAGGCGGGGCCACGAGAAGAAGCAGGGACCTGGGAGTAAGTACGGGACCCAGAGAGGCTGAAGGGGAGTCCAGGGAGGGGGCGGGGCAAGGGAGAGGGTAGGGTCAGGGGGATGGGCAACGAGGAGAGAGGAGGAGAGAAGTGAGGTGAGGGCCAGGTGACGCGGTGGTGGATGGGGTAGAGCTGCCAGGTGAGGTTAGGTAAGGGGGTCCCGTGAGAAGGTAGCAGGGCCAGGTAAGAAGGTGAGATGATGGGGCTCGGGCGGGGTGGTGGCTCCGGGCAGGCTGGGCCAGGAGAGGAGCAGCGCGTGGTTCTGACTCCACCTCGGGGGCTACAAGGACCAGGCTCCAGTTTTCTCAAACCAAGTGCTGAGGTCAGCTGGTGGGGTGTTCGTGGGGAAAGTGCAGCAGGGCCTTGGGCCCGTAGGGGGAACTGAGGCAGCTAGAGCTGAGTCCAGTGTGGATCTATGAAGGGAGCTATGGCAGGCCCATATCCCTGTTTGCCCTGTCTGAGAAAATCAAAAATAAAGCTGGGCTTGGAGCCGCATGCCTGTCATCGCAGCTCTCGGAGGCTGAGGCAGGAGGATCACCACGAGTTCAGTGCCAGCCCGGAGACCTTGTCTCAAAACAATAACAACAGCAAACCCCAGCCCTGTTTGTGTCCGTTAGGAAAACGAAGACAGGCTGGTTTCTGTCGTGTGTCCCTGGGGAAAACTGAGGCTGCCTTCCTCCCCCGCAGGCGGAGCAGGAGACGCTGGTGCTGTCGCGCAGGCTGACCCTGGAGCTGCAGAGCTCCGTGGAGGCGCTGGAGGCGGGTGTGCGCGGCCTGCCTCCCGGGGCACAGGAGAAAGTGGCCGAGGTGCGGAGCAGCGTGGACGCCCTGCAGGCTGCCTTCGCCGACGCGCGCCGCTTCGGGGACGTCCCCGCCGCCGCGCTGGCTGAGGGCCGGGGTAGAGTGGCGCGCGCGCACGCGAGTGTGGACGAGCTGCTGGAGCTGGTGCTGCAGGCCGTGCCGCTGCCCTGGCTCGTGGGCCCCTTCGCACCCATCCTGGTGGAGCGATTCGAGCCCCCGCCAGACCTGGAGGTCCTGGTGGACGAGGTGGTGGGGGTTCCCGACCCGCGCTGGGCCCACATGGACTGGCCGGCCCAGCAGAGGGCCTGGGAGGCCGAGCACGGTGACGCGGCGGGGCGCCCCGGGGACAGCGGCCCCCAGGAGCCAGAGCCCCCCAGCTCCCTGGTGAGGCACACGCTGATGCCCGAGCTGGACTTCTGAGAGGCCGGGCTCCGTGCGCCCCCTGGCGCCCACGTGTGAGCACGCATGGCGAGGGCCTGGCCCTGACAGGATCAGAGCTGAGATGGGGCCGAATTTGGGATCTCCGGCCACCTCAGTCCCTACCAGGGCCTCCCACTTTTCCCTGGATCGCGAAGGCCTGGCCTCACGTCTTTTTTTTTTTTTTTGTACTGGGGATCTAACTGGGGACCTTGCGCTTGGCGGGCAGGCAGCGGAACCACTGAGCTAAATCCCCAGCCCTCCCCCCTAGTCATCTGTACCTCTGAGCTGGGGTCTTCAAAGCCTGTGGTCCTCTCCCCAACCTGAAAGGCCAGGCACACGTCTGTCTGCGAGGACAAAGCAGCAGGATCGCTATGAGTTCAAGGCCAGCCTGGGCTACATAGGAAGACCCTATCTAAAAACAGAAACAAAAACAAACGTGCCCAACCTGGGCAATTCAGCAACTTAAAGAGACCCTATCTAGAAAGTAAAAATAAAAAGGGCCGGGGGATGTAGCTTAGTGCTAAGGCCCTGAGTTCAATCCTCAGCACTGGGGAGTGGAAGTGACCAAAACAAACAAACAAATCCATATTGTTCCATGGCTTCTGTTCGGGGCTTCTTCTTCTTCTTCTTCTTCTTCTTCTTCTTCTTCTTCTTCTTCTTCTTCTTCTTCTTATTATTATTATTATTATTATTATTATTATTATTATTATTATTATTATTATTATTATTATTATTATTATTATTATTACTTTTTGGGGTTTTTTTGTGTTTGTTCCCCAATCTGGTCTTGAACTTGCAGTGATCCTCCTGCCTCAGCCTCTCGAGTGCTGGGATGATGGGCATGCACCACCACACCTGGCTTGTTTGGAGCTTTGAACAGTGAGTCCCCACACAACCCCAGACCAGATGTCCTTAACTGAGGGTCCCCCAGAGATGCCCGGCTGTGCCCACTCAGCCAACTGGGGCCTCTTGCTATGTTTGCTCTTGAGAATAAACATGTTTTGTGTTATCCAAGGCTTGCAGCCTCTCTCCCAGCTGGCGTGGGTCTCAGAACTGGGGTGCTGGGAGGCTCAGAAGGGTGTGGCCACAGGGACATGGACAGTGGGTGTTCCCAGGCAGCACTCGAGACTAAAAAGGAGCAGTTCTGCCCTGACCAGCTGGCCTGGGTTGAGCATGGTTTAACCTTACATCTACCTCGTGAGAAGCCAGTCTCACTTTAGTATAAATGAATTTCTTGGAAATGGCGGGGAGCAGGACAGAAAGGGGAAGACCTGAGATCTGGTGTCCCCTCTCCTGCCCGCCTCCCCAGACATGCACCAACTGGTCTGGCTGTGGTTTCTCTAGCTGGTCAGGAACAGGGGAAACAGAGGCAGGGCAAGGGCCACGGCTGGTCTCCCGGGAGCCCTCCTGTCCCCTGACCCCATTTTCAGCTGCCCGTCAGACCCCAGTGGCTGGACAGGATGTTGGGAAATCATGATTCAGTGCAGTGAGGTCAGGGTGGTCCCTCACCCTGGGAACTGGTCCAGAGGGCGGCTCTGGAAGCCCCATCACTTCTTGTCAGGCAGATGCCCCTCCCTGCCCCTGCTCTAGGACCTCCATGGCTCCCTAGTGCCCTCAGACCAACCACCAGCCTCCCAGCCTCCTCCTCTAGCCCCCTACAGATACTCAGCTCCATGCCATGGACGCCAGACCCACTGTCCAGCTCCAGCCCTGATGCCTCCTCCTGCAGGCAGCCCTTCTGGACTTCACCCCAGTGGGCTCCTCCTGCAACTCTTGTCCTCCTGCACAAGACTGCCTGTCCTACGGGGCCAGGCCTGGGAATGGGGGACAGAAAGGGATGTGACAGTAGGAGTCAGTGTGGCTGGAACGGAGGGGAAGGGACAGAGCCTAGGACTGGGTGGGTGAGTGGCATCCCCTCTCCACACCCATCTTCGCCCCTGGGAAATGCTGTGGACCATGAAGGATCTGGCTGGGGTATTTTTTTTTTTTTATCATTTTTGGGATTTTTGTTTTGTTTTGTTTTTGGTACCAGGAATCAAACTCGTGACCTTGCGCTTGTGAGGCAGGCACCAGAACCACTGAGCTAAATCCCCCGCCCATTTTTGTTATTTTAAATTTTTGCTGGCTTTCTCCCACCACACTAGGCTGCGGGCCCTGGGAAAGGGAGGATGTGCCCATGGATCCCCTGGTCACCCTTGGGAAGCACTGGCTGAGATGCAGAGGTGGGGGATACCCCCTCTTCCAATCCCCAACTGTTTGGCAAACACAGCGACGGCTCCAAGGAGATGCCCTGGGGTAGGGGCATCAGGCCAGCTGCCAGACCCCCTCCTCCCAGCATAGCACCCAGAGCCACTGGCCCTGCCCTTTGCACGTAGCTGGCATCCTGGCCCCTGGGGTGAGCTGGCATGGGCACGGCACTCACCCACCAATCACCCATTTGGCACAAGGAGTCTCCATTTGCGCGTGATACTGGCTCTGCCCCCTTCCTGTCTCTGAGGCCTCGGGAGCCACCAGGCTGGGGTCTCATTCCTACAGCCCCCCAGCTCTGCTGTGCTTCATCTTGGTCTCCATTTCTCTCTTCTATAGAGTGACACCTCCACCCGTTCCTCCCAGAGCCTCGGGCTCTGCCTGGGCAATGCTACGCTGGTGTTTGTTGAGTGTCTACGTGAGATACAGGGGTAGACAGGTCACACCTGTGTGTGACCTCATGTTTCAAACTCACAACCACCCTGTTGACCTGTTCAGCCACACATTTCTCAAGCATTGAATGTGTGCGAGGAGACACTGTTCTAGATGCTGGGGCACAATACAGGCTTGACACAGGTGAGAGACAGTGGGAGCCATGCAGGTATCTAGGGGAAAGGTGTTCCAGGGAGAGAACAGGCTGTGCAAAGGCCCTGAGGTAGGATGGAGCCTGGAGCATTGTAAGAGAAGGCAGGAGGCCCATGTGGCTGGAGCAGAGGGAGTCAGTGGAAAGAAGGTTTAGGGAGGCCACCCTGTGGGGTACACTGAGGAGTGTGGAAAGGGAAACTGGGGTACAAAGATGCAATCTGATCATACCATTGCATTGGAACAGGTTTCTGAACTGTGCCCACCCCAGAGGGGAGGCAGAGGCCCCAGTAGGGAATCTGGGAGGCTGAGTCACTCTGCCTGTGGTGGGCGGGTCTGTGGGCCCAGGCACAGAGCAGAGGAAAGGTGCTGGGCCCCGGCCCACGTAGGGCGGGCGGCCACATCAACACCAGCCCCCCCAGCCGCTGGCTGCTTGGCTGCCTGCCTCTGCGGGCCGGCTGGCCGCACCACCCAGACCCTATAAGGCCTGGGAGTGCGAGCAGAGCCAGCTGCCAGCTGCAAAGTCTCCCTCCGAGGGCGACCAACAAGTCTGGAGAGCAAGGCTTAGCTGCCCAAGACGCCAGGCCCAGGTGGGTGTCGGGGTGGCCTGCAGACCCAGGGCCACATGGTGTGGGGTGTGAAGGGGGACCCTGACTCGGCCCCTTCTCTGCCCTTCCAGCTACTCAGATTGCTGTCATGTCTGCTCCGGAGCAAGGGGGCCAGGACCCCCCCAAACCCAAGGGCAAGGTAAAGGGAGGGGAGGTCCCTGCTGGGGCCCTGAGACCCCCAAAGCCCAGGAGCGCCCACAGTCCTGGGGTCCCTAGGGTCCTCCCAGGTGGGGAGGAAACCAGCTCTCCCCTTGTCCCAGGCTGGGGTCGGAGACAGCCATGCAGCTCCCAGAGCCTTCCCTGCAGGATGACCCTGTCCCTGAGCCTCAGTTTCCCCATCTGTGCCATGGTGCCAGGAAGGAAAGGGTCTTTTCCTCTGCCCACTGTGGGCCAGGTAGGGGGGCTGGCCAGGCACGGTGGCTCAGACAGCCAAAGTTGCCCAGGAGCGAGGGCTGAGGTGGGCTGGACCCCAGGGCTCCCTCCTGCCTCACCCGGTCCCCACTGCCACCCCACAGACCCTGGGCAGCTTCTTCTCATCCCTGCCCGGCTTCAGCTCTGCCCGGAATCTGGTGGCTGGTGCCCACGGTGCCATGAAAGAGGCCAGGCCGGCCGCCGCCCCCACAGGTCCCTCTGGCTGTGAGGCTCAAGGTGAGTGACACCACTGTGGGGTGAGACAGCAGCCACCCTGCGCCAGCAAAGAACACTCCTGGGGGCGACCTCTGGCTATCTGGGGACGCTTTGGACACCTGCATCACCTCACTAGCCACAAGTCTCTCATGCTCATTTAGAACGGGATAGGGAAACTGAGGTATAAATACGGGGAGTGAGTCACCAGGGAGGCAGAGCCAGCCACAGCAGGGGTCAGAACCCAGCCTGTCTCCCTCCAAAGTCCCCCACACTCCCTCTGCCCGCCATGACCCCCCGTTTCTGTGGCACCACAGACCAGCCTTGGAGCTTTGCATATCTGAGCCTGTGACAGCCCTGGCTCCCAGAGAGGGGCAGCAGCTTTCTGGAGTCACACAGCTCCCTGTGACCCAGCGGCTGCCCTGGGGAACCCAGGGGTGGGTGAGCACCAGGACTGGGCTGTACTTTGGGCCTGGTGCCCTGAGCAGCTGACTTCTGTCCCAAATGCCTTGGTGACAGGCAGCTGGCAGCTGTGGCAGGGGCGGGATGGGCCCACCCCCACCCACCCTCACGCACCCCAGACTCCACGGCCCGACTCTTGAGTAGGTGTCCAGCACCCAGGAGCCCACAAGGAACCCCACGGGCCCCCCTCCAGGGCACTACAGCAAGGGGACCTCGCCTGGCTCCTGGCTGTGGATGTCACCTCCCGCTGTCCCTGGAGGAATGCCCGGCATATTCCTGACCTTTTGGGCTGAGCCTGGCAATTGCAAAATAGGCATCAGGGCAGCTGTGTCCTTCACCCCCTGACCAGCCTCTGTCCCTGCAGCGACCACTGATCCAGAAGCCATGGCCAGGGCCACGGAGAAGCTGCCACAGCCTTCAGAAAAGGTGATGCCAAGCCCGGGGGAGAAGGTGCTGGTGTCCCTGCCATCCAGGCGGGGGCGTGGGGGTCACAGCCGGGCAGAAGTTACATGTCCCTGTGCATCCTGCCTGGAGGATTCTGGGAGTTCCTCCCCTCTAGGTCTCTGCTTCCACATCCGTGAAATGGGCACCAGGTCCTGGGGATTCCGACCTCCTAGCTGCTCCCTGAGCACAGCAGTCATTGGCCCCATGACAGCAGCAGCACAGAGAAGCTGAGCCGCTGCTGAAGGTCACACAGCAAACCGGCTGGGCAGAGTCTGAGATCTGAGGCGTCCGAGGACAAGCTAGGTCCTGCTTCACCCCTGTAGGGCCTCCTGTCCCAAATCAAAACACCCTGGCAGCTGAGGCCACACGCCCACTCCCCACCCTGGCATTGAGCACCTGCTGTGTTCCAAGTTCATTTCCTCACCATCTTTGGAGGAGGGCCTTTAAAAAATTTAATAACCCTTTATATACATATAGGCATATATATATATATATATATATATTTTTTTTTTTTTTTTTTTTAAGGAGGGCCCTTTTTAAATCTCATTTTTCTGGCAGGGTGTGGTGAAGCTTGCGTATAACCTCAGCACTAGGGAAGCTGAGGCAGGAGGATCACTGCAGATTCAAGGCCAACCTGGGCTGCATAGTGAAACCCTGTCACAAACAAAACAAAACAAAACGGGCTGGGGATTTAGCCCAGTGGTTCAGCCGCCTGCCTTGCAAGCCCAAGGACCTGAGTTTGATCTCCGGTACCAAACCAAACCAAACAACAACAAAACTCACCTTTCAGTCCAGAGCACAGGCTCAGAGAGGGCCTGAAGCAAGCTTGAACCTGAGTTGCTCCAGACCCCACGGTGCCAAGGCCAGGGATTGAAAATAGTTTCAGAGTTTCCCAACTTTAGTGCTGTGGAAGTTTGGGGCCAGGCCTTCTCTAGGGTGGGCAGTGGGCACTGAGGGTGCTTAGCAGCATACATGGTGTCCACCTGCTCCATGCCAAGAGCTTCCCTGGTCACAAATGTCCCCAGATGTGACCTAATGTCCCCTGGTGGGAAGTGGAATCGCCCCAGGTAAAACTTCCTAAATTCAAAACAGCACATTCATGGTTACATCTGAGGGTGGTAACCATGAGGCTGTTGCCACCTTTATTTTGTGCCTTAGCCCTCAAAAATCTGCCCATGGGAGGCCAAAACTGGTTAAACTTACCCACAAGGTCTTGGGCCTCAAACCCTGCCTTACTTCTCTGGTTATTTTTTCTAAGTCTTGATTATCTTCTTTTATTTTATTTATTGGCACTAGGGATGGACCCCAGGGCCTTGTGCATGCCTGGCGGGCATTCACTACTGATCGACATTTCCAGCCCTTTTTATTTTTGTAAATTTTGAGACCGGGTCTCGCTAAGTCACTAAGTTATCCAGGCTGGCCTTGGACTTGCCATCCTCCTGCCTCACTGGCTAATGTAGATTTTAATTAGAAAATTGGCTTCTATGTTGCTGGGTGACCAGGTTCAAAATCTGCCATAGAGAAAAGGCCAGAGGAACAGGAACACATAATTCTGTTTGTTTGTTTTTTGGTACTGGGGATCGAACTCCGGTCCTTGCGTTTTCGAGGCAGGCAGCAGCACCACTGAGCTAAATCCCTGGCCCTTGGGAACACATAATTCTGTAACTTGGCCATGGCAAGGGCTCAGCAGTACCAGGGGCCACTGTGATCAGAGCTGCAAAAGGCCAGGAGGGTGCCGGGCAAGGGGTGGGTAGCAGGGCGTCTGGCTGCCCCCATCCCTGCCCAGGCCCATCAGGGAGTGAAGATGGCAGAAGTCTGGACTAGAGGGCCTCTGCATTGTGCTGACATCCTGTGTCCTTTTACAGCAGATGCCCAGATCCAAGGATGCCGTCTCCTCTGGGGTGACCAACATGGTGGATGTGGCAAAGGGGGTTGTCCAGGGAGGCCTGGACACGACACGATCGGCACTCATGGGCACCAAGGATGCAGTGGCTGGAGGGGTCATGGGGGTGGTGGGCATGGCCAAAGGGGTCGTGCAAGGGGGTCTGGACACCACGAAGTCTGTGGTAATGGGCACCAAGGACACAGTGTACACTGGACTCACAGGGGCAGTGAACGTAGCCAAAGGCACAG
>NW_004624828.1:5226883-5244088 GCF_000247695.1 Heterocephalus glaber
ACACCGTGTGTAGTGGGGTGACCGGAGCCATGAACATGGCCAAGGGAGCTGTCCAGGGGGGCCTGGATACATCAAAAGCTGTCCTCACAGGCACCAAAAATACAGTGTCCACTGGACTCACAGGGGCAGTGAACGTGGCCAAAGGCATAGCCCAGACCGGCCTGGACACCACCAAGACTGTGCTGACCGGCACCAAGGACACCGTGTGTAGTGAGCTGACTGGAGCCATGAACATGGCCAAAGGAGCTGTCCAAGGGGGTCTGGACACTACCACATCTATGCTCATGGGCACCAAGGACACAATGTCCACTGGACTCAAGGGTACTGTGAATGTGGCCAAAGGGGCCATCCAGGGCAGCCTGGACACCACTAAGATGATGCTGGCCAGCACCAAAGATGCAGCTTCTGCTGGCCTTGCCGGGGCAGGGAAAATGGCCACAGGCGCTGCGCACACCAGTCTCAGCACTATCCAGAAGCGGCTCCCTGGTACCCAGGACACCATCTGGGGTGGGTCTACCAGTTGCAGGGCCACAGACAAAGGCGGGGAACATGCTGCCTTGAGCCCCCAAGAGGCCCTGTCCTCTGGGGCCTCCAGTTTCTCAGACCCGCTTGGTGCAGGCCTGCAGTTTTCTGGGGAAGCCACAGCTGCCTCCAGGAGACTAGTGTCTAATGTGGCCATGGTCACTCACGGCGCTGCCCCAGTTGGCCAGCAAGGAGCCACCAGCTTCGTGATGCTCCCGGATGAGCTGGAGGGGCTGGGGGAGATCTTCCAGCCCATGAGTGCTGAGGAGCAAGGTGAGGACATGCCGGGGAGGGGCACATCCCTGCCTGAGGTGGGTTCCTGAGGTGGTCATGGCTCCAGGCGGGTGCTGGGCTTCGGTGAGACCAGAGCGCAGATGCCCTGGCTAAATCACTTGCCTCTTTCCCCAGCCCAACTGGCAGCCTCCGAGCCAGGGCCCAAGGTGCTTTCGGCCGACCAAAGGAGCTACTTTGTCCGTCTAGGCGACCTGGCCCCCAGCTTCCGCCAGCGTGCTTTCGAACATGCCTTGAGCCACATGCAGCATGGCCAGTTCCAAGCCAGGGACGCTGTGGCCCAGCTCCAGGACTCCTTCCGGGTGGTGAGTGGCCCCTCCCCGCACCTTCCATAACAAACCCAAGCGCACTGCCAACTCTGCACAGTGCCTGAGCACCCTATTGGCAAACCCACCGACTGCAGAGGAGTCAGGGGAAGGACAGTGTGGAGATAGCCAGGCAACGTCCAGAAGAGGGCAGGGATGGCAGGATAGTGCACCCCTGAGGTCAAGCTGGGTGTGGTGGCAGCAGAATGTGGTACCGGGGAGAAGTGGAGGTGTGGCTGGGGTTGGAGAATCCAGGGCTGGACACGATGGAGGGCGACTCAACAGCGCCTGGTGGCCAGGCGTCCCCACCCTCCTCTGACCCAGCACCTCCCTCTGGCACTGTGGACACAGGCAGCCTGGGCACTGCAGAGTACTGAGCAGTGCCCTGGCCTCTACCCAGCACCCACAATCGTAAGGCCCCCTTGCCTCTTAGGGAGGCACTCAGCTAACACTCGGCAAGTAATGAATGAGCGCACTGTGCCCTATAACCTGTGGCAAACGGCTACTCAGAAAGCATCTTTCTGCCTTTGGATCCTCACAGCAAAGTAGACTGGGCAAGAATTCAGCCCCAGCGCCCTCTAAGGCCAAGAACAGGCAGAGAGAGGTCTGCTCAAGGGCACACACAAAGGATGCTGGGAGTGGAAACCAGATCAAGCATCATTCGCTCAGTAGTCAATAGTGAATGCTTGGGGGCACCTTGGAATAAAAGCCAAGTCCTCTCCTCCGGGGGCTGCCAGAGGATGAAATGCTTAGCCTGGACAATGCCTGGTAACGTGAAGATGACCAAGGACAAGGCAGTGGCAGCACTGGGGTGATCACTGAGAAAGGGGACATTCAAGGCAAGATTTAAATGCCAGGGCTGGATCTGAAGACAGCAGCATTCCAGGGGGAGGGCACGACCATGCAAAGGCCCTGGGACGGCTTAGAGCCTGGCTGTGTGGCCAGAGCAGAGGCAGTGAGGAGCAGAGTGGCAAGGGGAGGCAGAGAGGGGATGAGCATCCTTGCAGGGCTACAGGGGGGACTTGGACTCTGGCCCCAGGGAGGTGGGAGCCTCGGTGGACTGTGGGCAGAGGGACGGCCTGACCTGACAGGTGTTAAGAGGATCAGGACACATGGGGTCAAAAGCGGGAGCTGAGACACATGAGGACTCGAGGAAGTGACCAAGGGCCTCAGGAGCAGCCCTGGGGGTGATGATGCTGGGGGCATTAAAAGTGGAGCCATCCAGGTCTGCAGACAGGTTAGACTCGAGGTGACAGCCCTCAGAACCTTGGGATGTGTGGCCTGAGGGTGGACAGCAGGGACAGGAGGGCAGCTGCGTGGGGGACTGGCCTCAGGGCCAG
The DNA here is from genome assembly GCF_000247695.1 of Heterocephalus glaber. Next base: position 5,229,342 of record NW_004624828.1, read on the forward strand.
CACACTGAACACCCCCAAGTCCCGGCCAGGAGGCCATGAGCTCCTGCTTTGCTCTCTTTGCAGATTGAGAAAGCCATGCAGGCTCCAGAAGGGCAGCTGCATCTGGACCCGGGCTGGAACACCTCAGTGGAGGACACTGGGACCCCAGAGGTGGGTGTGGCACAGGCGAGCTGTCCCTGCCTGATACCCGAGGTGGGCATGATGTAGGTGAGCCCTCCATTCCGCCCTCCACCCACTCACCACCACGCTTCTTAATCCTGCAGGCGCTGGCCAGGGTCTGCACACTCATCTGGCAGCTGCACACGGCCTACAGTGGCCTGGCCTCTGGTCTGCAGGGGCTGCCCGAGCACCAGAGGCAGGTGGGCCGGGCACGGCACAGCCTCTGCGATCTCTATGGCATCGTGTCCTTGGCAGGCTCTGGGGAGGAGCTGCCAGCCGAGCGCCTAGCACAGAGCAGAGAGGGCGTGGGCCAGGCGTGGCATGGGCTAGACCAGCTGCTGGAAGGCCTGCAGCACTGCCCACCGCTGGGCTGGCTGGTGGGGCCCTTTGCCTTGGCCCCCAGCACGCAGCAGGTGTAGGCGCCACAGACCAGGTGCAGGTAACTCCCTGCCTGCCCACCTGGGGAGCCTGTTCAGAACCTTCTCCCCTAAACCAGATCCAGTTCCTGAAGGTCTGGGCCCCACAGGCTGGAGCCAGCCAGAGCCCAAGGGCTAAAGGGGACACAGTTTCTGAGTTCCACCACCTCACACTGGGCCAGGCCTGCCTGCACCTCCTGTGCCTTCTCTAGGTCCCTGACAAAGGACTGCGGCCTCCTGCTGCAGGTGGCAACTGGGCACCCAATCAGGAGAGAACCAGACGCGTGGCCGGTCTAGAAGGGCCCATTTGCCCCCATCTAACCCTTTTATCTCTGGGGGCTCTTCTACTGCCACGTCTGGGGTGTTACTTGGACAGATCCGGCTGAGGGCCTTGGCTGACAAGCCACTGTGGCCCTGTCCTCCCCAGCCTCGGCCCCATGGATCCTCAGGGGATGGCGACAGACAGGCAGTGGAGGAGGAAGCTGGGGCTGGAGAGGTCTGAGAATGCAGCAGGCGGCAGCCCCACCTCCCAGGGCTGAGCCCCTGGCCCCGGCCCATGGGCCCAGGCCGACTGCAGCCCTCAGGACAGCTGCGTGAGCACAGCTCTTGCTGTCAGCTTCACTCATAGGCAGGCTGCGCATCAGCTGCCCATCTAACACCAGCAGGGGCCCCTTCACTGGAACCCCACAATCTCCAGGCCCCTGGAGGAGGATGGGCAGGTAGCTTGTCCCTGGAGGTCCCCGGGAGTGCCAGGAGCTGTGAGGACTGGGCTCATATCACCCATAGGTGACAGGGCCATGACAGGGACAGTCAGCCTTCCCGAGCCCTTCCCTCCTCAGTCGGCCACAGGGTCACCAGGGGCTCTGACACTAGACACAGGCATTTGCAGAAACCAGGCCCAGCACCTTGAGCTCCTGCCCATTGAAACCACTCAGGGACCAAGGTTCAGGAAATCCGTTCCTTACACACCCATCTCCTGCTGCGAAAGGGGGCGCGACCATCCTCTGAAGGGGCTCACACTAGAAGGTGCAGTGGAAGGAGAAAGGCCTCTGCTAGAAGCCATGTGCACAAGCCCACCTGCATCCACACCAGTGCCAGATGGGGTCACCTCTCCCACACGGATGAGGACAGAGAAGCCCAGAGGAGGAGGGGCAAGTGCCCAATGCCACATGGCAAGCCAGCGGCAGAGCTGGAAGGAGCCTGGTCCCTCACAACAGACAACCCACAGCAGCCCTCTGGTCCCGATTGCCCTGAGCTGGCTCCAGCTACTTGGTCTTGCCTAGGGCCCAGGGCCACCTTTGGCCTAGGCGGGGCAGCGGCGTGGTCGAGTGAACGAAGATCTAGACTCTGCGCGACTTTCAGGACCTCAGACGATCCCTGCCCTCCTTGTCCCCATCTCTGTCCCTGCTTAGCCTGCCCTGGTCCCTGCTGCCCAGCCTGCGGCAATAAGAGCTGAGTTTGAGGTTCCCCTCTGCAAGGCCTGCCCCAAAGGTGTACCCCTCTGACAGCTGCGAACTGTTCCCTGCCTCTCGCCCCAACTGTTCCAGCAACGATAGGAAACCAAGCCAATAAAAGTGATCTTTTTCATTAAAAAACCCTTTATAGTCATTTCATGTCAGTCAGAAATCACAGAAATTAGGCAGAAAAAAACCCAAGGGACAAATACAAACAAACAGCACAGCGTTTCCCCAAAAGTTCCCTGCGCTGAGGGGGCAGGAGCAGCCGGGCCTACGGACGACAGCGCACCTCCCCGGCAGCTCAGCTGTCCTCGTCCAGGGACTCCGAGTCCAGCCGCACCCTCTCGCGCTCCTGCCGCTCGCTCCCGGGCCTGTCCAGGTCAGGGCCCTCCCGTAGGCTGCTGGGGGCGTGGGCAGGGTGAGTGTGGGCAGGGCGGGGGTCAGGCCTGCACACTGCCTTCTCTGTCTCCTACCCCTGGAGACCGCAAGCAGTCTGCAGAGCCCCCATGTCACCCAGCCAGCACAGAAGAGGCAGTCAGGCCTGGTGCAGAGTAGCTGCTCTTCAAATGAGCCTTGAACCTGGCCGGCGGGACACAGCCCATGGCCCTTGGCACCAGCTGAGTGGGTCAGGTGGCCGTGCTGGTGAATGGTGCCTGCCACTACCAGGCCACTCCTGGAGCCTCGTGGGAAAGAAGCCACCTGTCTGGGAGGCCCAGCCCAAGGCCTCAGCACTGAGCAAAGGTGGGGAGAGGGTGACCAGCTGGCAAGGAACCACGCAGACAGCAGGGTGCGCTGCCCACCGCCCCCATGGAGGCCGCCCCTCACAGGGGACACTCACTCGTGCAGGTCTTCTGAGGAGCTGCGCTGTAGACCCTCCTCCGAGTCCTGCGCGTCCTCCTGCTCCCTGTCCTCCGTGCTCTCCCCCTTCTGCGACGTGGCCTCGCCATTCACAGGGGCTGAGAGATCTGAAGCAACAGAGGGTTCATGGTACACTGCCGGGCCCTGGTTGGGAACTCCTTCCTGTCCAATGAGCTGGCTTTGGGACCTCGACTTTCTGAGCTCCTGAACTGGGGTGGCCGTGCCCCGAACCCCACCATGGGGATGTGCTGCACACAGGGGACTCTGCACCACCCCCAGCCATTCCCCCACGCAGCCTCATGTGCTCAGCTGCTGCAGCCTGCCTGGCACTTAGCAGAGCAGCGACACCCTGTGCCAGCTTCCCTGAGACAGCTAGGTCTGCAGAGACGCCCGAGGGGAATGCACCACAGGGCCAGTATGTGGTGGAGAGCAGAGCTGCGGTCCCCAGGTCCCTGGGACGTTCGGCAAAGCACCCTCCACCCCCCTGGCTGACAGCATGGCGGTCGGACTGCCACCCACCCACACCCAGGCTGGGCTCATCCTCCGCCTTCTCCTTGGTGGTCTCCTCCCCGGCCAGCTTCTCCTCAGCCTTCTCCACCTCAGCCTTCTCCTTCTCTGTTCCAGTTTTGTTTGCTTTCTGGATTGCCTCGATCTTGGGCCCCAAGACACGAGACTTGAGCCGAGTGTAGACTTCCGCTGCCTTCTCCATCACTTCTTTGTTGGCTTTGTAGCGGCGAATCTGGCGGGAACGGCTGGGCTCACTGAAAGCAGCTGGCCTCCCGACTAGGACCCTCCCTCCAGTCCCTGCCACCACATCCACGGGCCCCACCACCTGCCACCTCCTATCCCTGCTATACCTTCTTCAACGTGGCCACCACATCTGTGTTCTTCTGCAGGATCTGAGAGGTCACCTGCAGGGTCCCCAGCTCCTCCAGAGCATTCAGACACCTCTTCACGTCCTACAGGGGGTGGGAGTGAGGATCGGCAGCATGGGAGAGGGGACTCAGAGCTCCTGGCAGGGTGGGGGACATCCAGGCCCTCTGCAGGGAGGGCTCACCTCTGCCTGCTGCCTCTGCTGACCCTACTCGTGCGGACTCAGGCCTGCTGTGGACCCAGATACGCAGTGGGGTTCCTGGGGCTCCCACTGGGGAAGCCGGGCTCTGCACCTCACCCCAGGCCCTCACCTGATGAACCAAAGCCTGCCCAGTGGGACCCCCAATGTGCCTCAGCCTCCCAAGACTTCTAGGGAGCCCCAGAAGTGAGTTGATGGTGGGACCACTTGGCTCAGGGGCTATGGCCCCAAGGCCTCAGGACCATCTTACCGGGTTGTCGACCTTCAGGGCAAACTTGATCTCGCTGTGCAGCTTCTGCAGCTTCTCCTCCACAGAAGGTTCTGGGCCAGGAGATACAAGGCCTGAGTAGGGCCTGCAGGCCCAGCCCACAGGGAGGCCAGCTGGGGCAGTGGCCAGCAACCCCCACCCTGCACACACTGCAGGGTGCACCTCAGGGACATGGCCAGTGCCCTGCCCAGGGACCTGTGACCTGATCAGCCCAGCACCCTCCCTCAGCAGCCTCTACTGCCAGCACTCACCTTTCTTCTTTTCCCCCTTCCTGTCCAGCAGGAGCCCTTCCGACCGCTTCCGGGTCCGTTCTACCTTCACAGGCCTGTGGGGAGATGCTCCCTCAGACGGGCCTGGCCAACCTGTCCCTGTGGCCACCTGGGCCCCGCCCTGCAGCTCTCCTCACCCTGCACCCCTGAACAAGCCATTGGGAGCCCTGGGATCTGCGTGAAGGGCCAGGTCAAAGCCTGGACATGAACTAGCTCACGAGCTGCTGACCAGAGACCCCAAGCCCTCCCTCTGTTCTATGAACAAGTACAGGAGACCCTAGAATTCCTGCCAGGCATATAGTATATGCCTCTCTTCTCAGGACTCTTGGAGGTTGAGGCGGTGGGGGGGGGGGCGTCAAAAGTTTTATTTCAAATTTTGTGAGATAGGGTCTTGCTATGTATCCATCCTGGCTTTGAATTTACAGCAGTCCTCCTGCCTCAGCCTCCTGAGTGCTGGGATTATAGGCCTGTACCACCAGGCCAAGCGTTAGGAGAATCAAGTTTGAGCCCAGCCAGGGCAACTTAGTGACTGAGTGAGACTTTATCTCAAAATAAAAAAGCCTGGCTGGGGATGTAGTTTAGTGCAAAAAAACCCCTAGGTTCAATCCCCAGTACCAAGAAAAAAAAATCCTGGAATTCTTTCCCACAAATGTGGTAAGAGCTAGTTATATAATACCTGGCAAACAGTTATTAAAAAGCATTGGGCCGGGGATTTAGCTCAGTGTTTTCGCCGCCTGCTGCGCAAGTGCAAGAACTGGAGTTCAATCCCCGGTACCCAAAAAAAAAAAAAGGCACTGGCGTTCCACACTCTTCACCGACACAAGGATCTCACAGTCTGCCACACAGCGGGGCCGCCACACCGAGGGGCCAGGCTCCCAGCCAGCTGTTCGCCACAGCTGGAATCCCGTCTAGAAGTGGGCAGGGAGATGGGCTCATCCTCACCCCAGTGGGCCTCGGAACCAAAGCCACTGTGCTGGGGTAGGGTCTCCCCAGCGGCACTGTAGACCGTGGGGCGGGGCATCACTGTAGGGCATCCCTGGCCTCCACCTGGTCCGTGCCAGGAGCTCCTCCAATCCCAACAGCCACCAGTTTCTGCAGACACTGCCCAGTGTCTCTGAGGGCACGGTCACCCCCAAGGGAGACCCCCGGCTTAGGAGAACGACCACAGTGCTGGAATCATGGTTCAGCCTGATGGGCCCCAAGACCTGGGCACCTCGGGCCGCTCAGGCTCCAACTGACCCAGAAGCCAGGCCTCTCCAGAGAGGGTGCCCGAGGGTGTTGAGCAGCCCAGAAGCCAGGCCAGCGGGAAGCCAGGTGGGGGCACTCGCTGACCTGGTCCGGGGCTTCTCCTCAGGCCGCCCTCTCTTCTCCTTCTGGCTGGGCTTCCTCATGGGCTCTGTGCTCTGAGGTTGCAACTTCTTGGTGGATTTCTTCCCCTGTGGCAGCCGGAACAAAGTGGGGGTTTGGAAGCGGGCAGAGGGGCTCAACCTAGGCCCACGTGGAGGCCAAGCTCGACTCTGCTGCCTTCTCTTGTGGGCAGGACTAAAGAGAGGGAGGGAAGGCAAGACCCTGGCGGCCCTTCTCAGACCCCCAGGGACCTCAGGGGTCAAAGTGTCCAGCGCTCCACCCATGGACGGCCAAAGCCACCACACTCCTGCTCAGTAGCTCTGAGTACAGCAGGAACTTTTTCTGCCAGGAGGGGGGACCTCCTGGGGTGATAAGAGAGGCAGAGTTTTTTCTGCCCCTTCCAAAGAAGGCAGACCTGGCCAGGGGGCACTATGGCCAGGGTCCCTAAGCTAAGTCTATGGTGTCATCTACAATGTCAGACTGGATCAGCCCAGACTGCCAAGGTCCTGAGGGTGGGTGTTTGATGGGGCCCATAGCTCCCAAACATTGTATAAAGCAGGCCTCACAGTCACCAGCATGTCTCAGAGGGCTCCTCACTACTCCCATGCTCACCCACAAGCTGTTCCCCCAGAGCAACAGAAAGTTCCATGAGTCAGGTCCTCCCTCCTCTGTCCTCAGCTCTCCATGACTCCCACCTCCTTGGGGTCAAATCCCAAATCCTGCTTGCAGGCCACAGGCCCTGTATGACCTGCCCGTCCCCTCCCCATCTCCCCTTCTCCTTCTCTGCCTCTTGTTCACTCTGCTTCAGCCACATTGGTTCCTTGCTATTCCTGTACTGTGTTGGGGTGTCCTGCCCCAGGGCCTTTGCACAGGCTGTCCCACATGGACTGCTTCCCCAGATTTCCCTCACGTAGATTAAGGGAAGTCTTTGGGATCTACTCTATTTAAAACAGAAGTGGTGCAGGGGTTGTGAGTCAGTGGTGAGGACTTTCCCAGCACACGGAAAGTCCTGGGTAACATCCCAGCACTGAAAAAATCAAGTCACCTTGACGGGGTCACCTTCTACAACATCCTATGTGGTCAGCTCCTGCAGGGCTGGCCCAGGGCTCACTGCTTTCCTGCTGTATCCCCAGCACCCAGAATGGCACTAAGCGGGTGCACAGTAAATGCATGGACTGCAGGGACTGCAGGGACTGCCGACCGAAGCGAGGTGGGGTGAGAGGGCTGGGGACAGGCTGGAGCACGGCGGTCCTCCCAGGCATGCACCTCTCTCTCCAGCTCTGCTTCGGGCTCCGAGTCGGAGGAGGAGGGCGGCCCCCGGCCCCGGCCCTTGCGGCCCCGCTTCTTGACAGGCTCGTCGTCCTCCCCAAGCTCGTCCCCACTGCTGCCACTGCTGCCTCCTCGCTCAGCCTCCCCGTGCTCAGCCCGCTCACGCCGCCGCTCCTTCTCCTCCTTCTCCTGCTCACGCAGCCTCCGCAGCTCCTCTTCCTGCTCCCGCCGCCTCCGGGCTTCCAGCTCCCGCCTCCGCTCCTCGTCTCGCCGTTTCCATTCACTGATGCGGTCCACCTCGTCGCTGTCGCTGGGGCGGACGGGGCAGTTAGGGGGACCCCAGGGGCGCCTGGCCCAGCCAGCACCCGAGGCCTTGGCCAGGCAGAGGCCTCGGCTGGGAGTCCCCCGCAGCCCTGACACCCACCTGTCACTGCTGGAGGTGGAAGGCGGCCGCTCAGGCTTTGGCTTCCGCCCTCGGGGCTTTGGGGGAGGCTTCTCTGCTACAGGAAAGTTGGAGGGGGCGGGCTTGTCACCTGCCAGCTCCCCAGGGCTCCCCAACATGGGCTCCTGAAGGGGTAGGATGGCAGGACAGGCCCTACCTGGCTTTCTGCCCCGAGGAGGTTTCTTGACAGACACGTCAGAGTCGGAGGAAGAGGAGGAAGAGGAGGGAGACGCTGACTTTGCCAGGGCCACTGGCTCCTCCTTGGCCCCATCGGAATCGGCTTTGGAGTCCGAATCCGAGGCTGCCGGCACCTTCTGGGGAGAGGGGGGCCAGCTCAGAGGTTAAGAAGCTGGGGTGAGGGAGGTGGAGTGGCTGGGCCTGACCTCTACACATTGCAGTTCAGGCCCTTGCTGAGTGGTTCATTGGGGGCGAGCAGCCTCCTCTTCCCCCAGGGAAGCAGGGAGCAGAGCAGACTCCAGGGTTGTCCAGTAGGGGGCTCTCAGCACACAGACACGGACATGGACACAGAGGCCGGGCTGCCCCGGCTGCCCCAGCTGCCCCCACCTCACCCAGCCTGCCCAGAGCACACAGGAAGACAAACATGCCACACAGGACAGGCCGGAACACGTACACACGGTGTGCGGCCACATGTCAGTACACACACTGTTCCACAGACAGCTTTCCAGACCCCCACCGCGTCCCAAACCCAACAGGGGCAGGGTTCCTTCAGAGCCGCAGCAGCCACTGACACGTCCCGGGTACAGGCTTGTGCCCACCAGGGCACCTGCAGTCAGGACTGCTGCTCCCTGGGCGTCGGCCTCAGGCCTGTGCCCAGCCCCTCCACCAAAGGCCCAGCTGGGACAGAGGGGCGGAGCGCGGGGAATGCATTCGAGACGCCCTACGCCCTACCTTCTTCTTCCGTCCACCCACGGAGGCCCGCCGCGGCGCCCGGACCACAGCTTTCTTCTCGGGCGTGAAGTCCTGCGTGGGAAGGAAAGGCGCTGCAGGGGTGCCGGCGGCCACCACCAAGACTCCCACCTCTAGGTGCCTGTGCCATGCCCTGACTCCCTGCTCACCTGGTCGCTGGTCTTCTCGGACTCGGACGAGCTCTCTGAGTTCTCCTCTTCAGAGGGCGACACGCTGGCTTGGTCCAGGTCACTAGAGGCCTTCCGGACACGCTTGGAGACAGACATCTGCAAAGGAAGGCCCAGAGGCCTCAGTAACAGGGCACCATGCAAGCCCGTGTCAGGGGTGGTGCCAGGTCCCGGGGAGGACATTCCGGAGGCGGACCGGGGGGCGACGGCTGCACCACCATGCCAATGTGCTTATGCTTCTGAGCTGTGCACTTAGAAATGGGTAAAACGCTGCTACGTTATGATCTTTAACAGCACTGGGGACTGATCCCAAGGCTTTCACACTGAGCAACATACATCTCTAACCCTTTGTATTCTGAGACAGTCTCACTAAACTACCCAGGCTGGGCTCCATCTTGCAATCCTCCTGCCTCAGCCTCCCACAATGCTGGGATGACAGGTGTGTGCCACCATGCCCGGCTTATCCAACAATCTTAGTAAGACACAGCAGAATTCACTGACATCACCGTCTACTTCTCAAACACTGAAAGCCTCATCTTAGTATATGTGCTGCCAAAGAGAGCATGAAAGCCTCATCTTTTTTTTTTGGTACCGGGGGGTCGAACTCGGGTCCTTGTGCTTATGCAGCAGGTGGCAAAACCACTGAGCTAAATCCCTGGCCCAGCTCATTGTTTTAGAAGAAAAAGCAAATACAATAATGGGCTGGGGTACAGCTCAGGGGCAGAGCTTGTGCTTAGTGCACACGTATAAGGTCCTGGATTCATTCCCCAGGGCCAAAAAAATAAAACGCAAAGAGAACTGCCTCTGTTAATACAACGTGCTGCGATTCTAGAATTTATTAGAAGCTAATCCTTTCACTGAGCCCAAATACTTAGAAGCTGTGAAGCCAAGCGTGGTGGTGCATGCTTGTAATCCTAGCACTCGGAAGGCTGAGGCAGGAGGACCACCTGGGCCAGCCTGAACTACACAGAACAGAGAATATACCCAAGAGAACAGAAAACACACAACCCATAAAAACTCGTACAGGCATGTTCACAGCAGCACAATTCCTAATTACCAAAAGGTGTAGAAAGAGGCCTGGGCATTTAGCTCAAACATTGTATAAAGCAGGCCTCACAGTCACCAGCATGCCTCAGAGGGCTCCTCATTACTCCCATGCTCACCCACAAGCTGTTCCCCCAGAGCAACAGAAGGTTCCATGAGTCAGGTCAGCGGCACCATGCCTGCCTTGCAAGCAAAAGGTCTTGAGTTCGATCCCCATTACCAGGGGAAAAAAAAAGGTGTAGAAACAACTTAAATGGCCATGGACAAATGGATAAACATGACACAGGCTACAAACACGCTGGAATATTACTGTGCCATGAAAAGGAGAGTGGCTATCACACTTGCCACAATGCGGATGGACTTTGGGGGCATCATGCTCAGTGACAGACACCAGACACAGCATGGGGCTTGGTGGACAGGAGACACCCAGGACAGGAGGTGCTGGGAGAGGGCAAAGGGGGAATGACCGCTCCTGGGGACGAGCATTCTTAACAGGGAGATAAAATGTTCCGGAGCTAGACAGAGATTATAGTTGCTCAATACTGCAAATAAACTAAAAATCAATATACTCTATATACTTTTGTTTTTGGATACAGGATCTATCTATGTAGCCCAATTGGCCTCAAACTTGAGGCAATTCTCTTGCCTCAGCCTCCCCAGGGCTGGGATTACAGGCGTGCACCATGCCCATCTTGAACTGTACATTTTGAAAGTGTGCATTTCATGGTACATGAGCTTTTTTGGTTAAAAATGCATGTGAATCTGGGTGTGGTGGCAGATGCTGGTACTCCCAACACTTGGGAGGCTGAGGCAGGAAGAGTGCCATGAGTTGAGGTCAGACTGGGCTAGACAGCAAAACCTTATCTCAAAAAAAATTCTGGTACTGGAAATCAAACTCAGGACCTTGTGCTTGCCAGGCAGGTGTGGTGCCACTGAGCTATATTCTGAGCACCTCTCAAATTGCTTTTTTTATTGGTACCAGGGATCGAACTTGGGTCCTTGCACCCAAATTGTTTTAAATGCATCTGAAGCGAGGCTTGGTAGAATATGCCTATCATCGCAGTATTCTAGGAAGCTGAGGCAGCAGAAGGATCATTAAGTTTGAGGGCTACTTGGGCAATTTAGTGTCTCAATGAGATGGTCTCAAAAAAAAATGCCAGAGCTGGTGGTGCACACCTGTTAGCCTAGCACTTGGGAGGCTGAGGCAGGAGGGTTACCACCAGTTCCAGGCCAGCCCAGGCTACATAGTAAGTTTAAGGCCACCCTGAACCACAGTGAGACCCTGTCTCAAAAAACAAACAAAGAGGCAACGGGAGGGGCCACCAGGGGGGATCTCAAGCTGTCAAGAGAAGGACAGGGCAATGCTGGGCATCTGCACCCTGTCCGGGCCAGGCCAGGCCAGGCCACCCTGCCTCACCTCTACCTTCAGTGCCGATGTCTTCCGTTTCAGGCCGCTGTTGTCACTGCTCTTATCAGAGTCTGAGTCACTCTCCATCCTGTCGCTGGCGGCTGCGGCAGTCACAGCTGTGACAGCCATGACTCCCCGGCCCTCCTCGTCCTCATCGGCGTCACTCCCACCTGCAGGGTCAGCTTCAGGGGCCTCGCTCTCAGAGGAACTCACTGGCTGCAGGGTAGGGCGGCATCAGAAACTGTGTTACTGCAAGTCTTGGGTGGGTTTCCCCAGGACAAGGACCCAGAGGACAGGAACTGCACTCCCGTGGGGTCTCAAATGTCAGGGTCCAGCTTCCTCGCTTTGCAAATGAGGAACTGAGGCCCAGAAAGCCCACAGAAAGGAGGCAGGAGGGCATGCTGGAGACATGTGGCAGGCACTAGTGCCGAGGCCCTGAGAGTCAGTCCCTAGGCAAGTGCCTTCAGCTTCTCTGTGCCTGTTTCCAGACCCAAGCAGGGGCGATCACAGAGTTTTAGCCTCACAGGGATGCAGCAAGGAGGAAACACAGGTGGTACACAAAGTAGGTCAGGGTCCATACTGTGGCAACAGGCCCGTAAATGTTCGCTTTTTTATTTTTGGTACCGGGGATCGAACTCGGGACCTTGCACTTGCAAGGCAGGTGCCAAAACCACTGAGCTAAATCCCCAGCCAATGTTTGCTTTTCTAAAAATCACTTTTTTGTTGTTTGCTTGTTTTTTTGCATACAGGATCTTGGTATGTAGTTCAGGCTGGCCTTGTGTAGCCCAGGATAGCTTGGAACTTGTAGTGACCCTCCTGCCTCAGCCCCCCGAATGCTTGGATTACAGATATGCACCCACCATGCCCAGTAAAAAATCATTCTTTTTTTTGGTACCAGGGATCAAACTTAGGACCTTGAGCTTACCAAATGGGTGTGGCCACTGAGCTAAATCCCTGGCACTAAAAAAATCATTCTTAAAAGGAGGAAGACAGCCTAGGATAGGATCTCCTGAGCTTCCGTCTTCAAGGTACTTAAATGTGTCACTAAGTTGTGTTTTTTTTGTACCAGGGATCGAAGTCAGGTCCTTGCGCTTGCGCAGCAGGCGGCAAAACCACTGAGCTAAATCCCCAGCCCTGTCACTAAGTTTTTTGTTTTTGCTATTTTTTTTTTTTTTTGGTACCGGGGATCAAACTCAGGACCTTGAGCTTTCGAAGCAGGTGCGGTGTCACTGAGCTAAATCCCCAGCCCAGTTTTTTGGGTTTTTTTTTTCAGTACTGGAGATGGAATGTAGTCTTCACACTGGGCTACACCCCAGTCCATGTTTATATTTTTTATTTTTTAAATTTATTCGTTTTTGGGGGGGTTCCGGGGATCGAACTCGGGACCTTGTGCTTGCGAGGCAGGCAGTGGAACTACTGAGCTAAATCCCTGGGCCTATATTTTTTATTTTGAGACAGGGTATCACTAAGTTGCCCAGGCTGGGCTCAAACTTGTGATCCTCCTGCCTCAGCCCCGAGTGCTGTGATTTTAGGTGTCCAGCCACTGCTGAATTTGTTACACTCAAAACAGGCAGGAACAGCCACAAATAAGCTAATTTTGTTTTGTTTTGTTTTGTTTTTTGGTACCAGGATCAAACTTGGGACCTCGCGCTTTCGAGGCAGGTGGTGGCATCACTGAACCAAATCCCCAGCCCAAGCTAATGTTTTTTATGGCACGTCTTCCGGTCTGGCCACATCACCAGGCTCGGTGGGTAGAGGACACAGAAGTGACTGAGGCCAGGTCCCCTTCCTGGGAGCTGACTGATGAGGGTGGAAGAGGCTGATTCACGGCTCCCACAGTGGAGACAGGCAGGAAGAAAGCACTGGGTGTGGTGGCTGTGAGGGGCAGGAAAGGAGGGAGCACTGCGCACTGCGGTGGGCTGGAGGTCGAGGAGGCCTTGAGAGGCTGTGACATTGCAGTGGAGGAGTTGTCTCAGCATGCAGAGGGCTGCGGGCTCAATGCGCTCCACAGAGCAGGAATGCTATGTGTGAGGTTCCTCTTAGCAACAGGAGGAGGTAGTACTGCAGGGGCACAGCAAGAGGGGAAGATGGTGAAGAGGACAGAAGTGAGGGCAGACCGAGTCCTGCACAGTGTTCCTGAGGCTCTCAAATTGGCCAGGCAGATGGCACAGTGAAGGCCACAGGGGCTTCCTCAGGTCCCTCTGGAACTGGCTCTGGATGTCCTATGTTTGTGGAAGGAAAATGTACCAGGCCCACCTCCTCAGCACTCACTCAGCCACCAAACATCATGGAGATGTACTATGCGCCCCGCCCTGGCTGGGGACTGGGCTAGAGGGTAAGACACAGCTCTGCCATTGGGAGCTCAGTCTAGCAGGGACAGATCTGTAAAGGCAGTCACTGCACAGCCCCAGTGGGAAGCAGGACCTGGTCAGCCACGTCCAACGACAAATTTCACGGCACTTCTCAGTAACTGCTATTTGACAGGAAAGCTGGGTATGGTGGTATACGCCTATCATCCCAGCACTCGGAGGCTGAGGCAGGAAGATCACAAGTTCAACCCCAGCCTGGGCAACTTAATCATTTAGCAAGACCTTGTCTCAAAGTAAGAATTCAAAAAGGACTGGTAATATAGCTCCGTGGGAATGTCCTGGGTTCAATACCCAGTGCTGTGGGAGAAAAACAAGAGAGGGGATAATTTACAGAGGATGGGGAAGGAAAAAGGATCATGACGCAATACGCAATTCCACACAATAAATGTATTTATTATGGACCTCAAAATTACACTGAGAAAAAAATAAATACATTAAAAAAAAAAATCACCGTGGGAGGCACTGAGGCGGGAGGATTGCAAGTTTGATGCCAGCCTGGGCAATTTAGCATCTTAGTGATATCTTATCTCAAAATAAAAGATAAAAGAAGGTCTGGAAATACAGCTCAGTGTGAAGGCCCTGGGTTCAACACCCAGTACCTATCCCCCAAAAGGGGGGTGGTTAAGCCACAACCTCTGGAAACCACTCACATGTCTGTGCAGTGATGAGTTAACAGGACACGGCACAGCTATAGGGCCAGAAAGGCAGCACTGGCACACTGCGGCGAGAGGGACCTTGAGAACGTCATGCTCAGGGAGAAGCCAGGCACAAAGGACAGAGTGTGCGACTCCATTTAGGTGAATTTCTCACCCCAAACAGGTAAATGCAGGCAGGAGGCAGCCTCAAGGCTGCAGGGAGCTGGCGGGATGAGGACCAGGACTTCTCTGACTGCTAACGGGCTTCTCTGTGGGGTCATGGGATGCTCTGGAATTACAGTAGAGATGGCTGAACACACTGGAAATGTATAAAACACCACTATAGGGTACACTTTAAAATGGTCATTTGGGGTGGGTTCTGGGGGGTTGAACCCAGGGCCTTTGCTCTGAGCTACATTCCAAGCCTTTTAAAATTATTTTATTTTGGGCCTGGGATTTAGCTCAATGGTTCTGTTGCCTGCCTCCCAAGCGCAAGGACCTGAGTTTGATCTCTGGCACCAAAAAAAAAAAAAAAATTATTTTATTTTGAGATAGGGTCTCACTAAATTATCCAGGCTGAGTTTGAACTTGTAATCCTCTTGCCTCCCAGAGTGCTGGGATGACAGGTGTTACCAACCCC
>NW_004624828.1:5244603-5274417 GCF_000247695.1 Heterocephalus glaber
CCAAAAAAAAAAAAAAAAGGCATATTGTCTTGGTGTAATTATAGTCAGCATGGAAGGGATGGGAGGGGGACATGCTTGCTGTCCAGGAAAAAGCAAGGAGAATAAAAACAGCACGAGGTTCCGTGAGAGGCATTTCAAGGCAGAAACGGACTGTGGAACCAGGAATGGGATAGAGGAGACATGTGTGTGCCAAGGTGTCCCCACTGGGAGTCAGGGGAAGGAAGCTGCGTGGCAGGAAGGTGGACAGATGCTGAAAGTGAGGTCCTGCAGCAGTGCATCTCTGTGGATATACGCAGGGCAGGGCGGGATGAGGACCTGGGCTGGAGGAGGGAACCCCAGCTCCACTCAAGCTCCCGACCCTTGAAGGCTCCCCGTGGAATAAACCCCATCCTCCCCGACCAAGGGGAGCAGTAGGAGCCCAGGCTCCCGCCCTCACAGACTCTAACAATCCCTGCTTAACACCGGAGAAAAATGAGAACCAGGTGTTGAACTGACCTCCCAGCTTGGAACACTCTTTGTCTCCCTTGTGCCACTGTGGCCTAGCGCCCTCAGGCACAGCGACAGGGCCCTGCCTGTGTAATTTCTGACAAGATTAAAAAGGATAATACTTAAGTAGGTCACAGTGCAAGCTGAAGGTGCCAGGAGAGAATAACGCTTTCAAGCAGATTCACACCTTTCCTCCACAGCTGCCAGTCTCTCTCCAGCATCAGCATCAGCATCGCTGGTGGCAGAGAGAGAGCACGGCACCCCTCTGTCACAAGGGGAACAGCAGCTCAGAGAGAGTGCCCAAGAGCTGGGCCAAGTACCTTTTGCAGAAGGAGCAGGTCGGTATCACGGTTCTAAGAGTGACCCTCAAGTGATGCGGAGCTTGTCATACACTGCTCTCTATGAAGAGGTGGGAATTATTATCCTGACATTTTACTTTTTTTTGGTTTGTTTTGCAGTACTGGGGATAGAACCCAGGGTCTTTCCACTGAGCTACATTCCCAGCCTGTTTTTTCTTTACTTTTTATTTGCAAACAAAGTCTCAAATCAAGGTCCAGACTGGGCTTCAACTTGAGATCCTCCTGCCTCAGCTGCCCAGAGTGCTGGGATGACAGGCATGACCCACCACACCTGGCTTAGCATCCTGAGTTTGCAGATGAAGACACAATCTGAGAGCAGTTGAGTAACAGCTTAAGAACAGAGTGAATAAGGACGAGAGAAGCCAAGCCCTTAACTAAGCATGATCTGATCTATGCCTCCACTCTCTGTCCATCTATTGGGAAGGAGGTGGATGCTCCTTGGAGAAACTGAGGCTCCAGGGAGTCAGGGACTTGGCCTAAGTGGGGATTCAGCCAGGATCCCTGGGTGTCTTGGAACTTCCTTCCAGCAAAGGTTTTGGGCTATGTCACCCATGCACAGGCCTGGAGGACATGAATGCTGGCAGGACAGACAAGAACCCAGAAACAAAAGGCCAAAGCCAGCCACTTCCTAGCACACCAGGACTCAATGGGGTGTGAGAAGCAGCTCATCTGAGCAGTTCTGGTGGGGACTGTGGTGGAGAAGAGGTCAGACCCGGTGATGACCTTTATCACACACTGAGCATTACTGCTTTTCCTCCCTGGCTCCTGGATACTTTTCAAGAGGCAGACATGGTACTCTCACAGCCCCCAGCACATGAACACATTGGTCCTCACAGCAGGACTCTTGGCCTCAGACCTACATCCTCCTAACCCTGTCCCCAGCTGGTCTCAGACAGAGGAAGAGAACCCTGGCCAGGCAGTCGGGAGGCCCGGGCTTTGGTTCCGCTCCGCCTTGTTGCCAACAAACTTGAGAGCCCTGGACTGGTCCCTTCACATCTTCACTACCAAGGGACAAGGAAACATTAAATGGGGTCCTTCTATGTCAATGACTGTGAACCCCAAGTGACACTGCCCCCCAGGAAGGATGTGACAATGCTGAGACACATTCTGGCTGTAAGGACTGAAGGTGAGACCGGCAGATGTTACTGGTAGCTGGCAGGGGGAGGCCAGGGATGCTGCTCAGAACATGGTACACCACAGTTACTATTATAAAGGACCAACCCTAAGGGGCCTTGGGGTCTAGCTAGGCTCCTCTGGTATTCAAGCAAACTCTCCAGGCCTCAGTCTGCCCACCTGTACAATGGTCATTCTCGGGATTGCTGTAGGAACCAAAAGGCGGAACCACTGAGCTAAATCCCCGGCCCTGTAGCAATCTTTTTTTTTTTTTTTGGTACCAGGGATTGAACTTGGGTCCTTGCGCTTGCGCAGCAGGCAGCAAAACCACTGAGCTAAATCCCCGGCCCCACCGTGGCAATCTTGAGAGGAAAACAAAACAGAAACCAGGAGGCAAGAATGGGAAGCAAGATTGCTTTTTTGGGGGCCACCTTCACTGAATGCCCATTTATACTTTTGAGTTTTTGAAGCCTGGATAAGCATAAAACAAAAAAGCTTGAAGTATTAAAACAGTTTCCCATAAGCCACACTTCCAATGCCTGCCTAAGCACTGCCTACGTCAGAAGCACAGGGCTAGGTTTGCCAAGGGAAACTGCAAGGGCTGCAGGCTCCATCCACGCTACCCCTGCTGGGCCAGGGGCCGGCCCACACCTTAACACTGTGCCATCTGGACCAATGTACAGATTAGAGACCCAAAGAGCAGCAGTTCAACTACAGCTACTTCTCAGCTTGGTGGATCTGCAGGGGGCTTGTTTAGTCTCATGGGTGCGCTAATTCCAAGTTTTCTTTCCTTGAGGGCAGCCACATATGTACTTAGCCAGCTGTGGGTGTCCAATAAATATTAAATGGTGCAATGATTCACCAGGAGGTAATACACTTAGGATGTAACCAAAGAAACCTTGGGCCAGGGACAGAAAAGGAGCTCATGAAACTCAACTGCCTTAAAGATCCTTCGATCACCTCAGTCAGGCTGGGGACATGCACAGCCTAGGAAAAGATGCTGGCTGGCAAAACCGCAGTCTCCTGAACACATCCGAGTAACAAGTAACAAAGAGTAAACAGCACCAACTGGGGACAAGTGGCTCTCAAACCATCAGTGCTCAGGAGGCAGCGGCTGAGTGAACCCCAAATTCCGGGACAGGAGCTCCTGAAAACATGTGGCAGTGTCAACACAGAAACGTCCACGAGTCCACAGGGGGGCGCTCGCCAGTGCCAGCCAGCTCAGGCTGAGATGAAAGACAGGTTCACTCAGATCACCGAAAGACTGGAGTCCTGAAGAACACCAGGCACTATGAAGCTACGCTGGAACCCATGGGCTGGCCCGTCTCCCCGGGGACAATTCTGTGTCCTTGTCCTCACTAACTGCCCAGCTCTTGCTCACTGTGATCCATTCCCTGAACCACCGGGCAATGTCATGCCTGGCTGTCCTAGGCCAGGGCTACTCCTGCCCTTCCTTCAGCCTCCCCCATAAACCTCAGAAGCAGAAGTTCAAAGCGGAGCCAAGAACACCAGCGCAGCTTTCCCACCCCCATCTCACCCTGAAACACCCAGCGCAGGACCCGCTTCATGCCTTCTCTGGCCTTCTAGCAACGGTTCTAATCCCTCCTCTCCCAGAACGTCTCCAGACACTGCTGTGCCACGGAGACGCCATCAGCTCTATGATTCTTGCCATTTTTTTCCATGTGACTAAGAACACTCATGACAACAAACTACTGCCTGCTCTCCTGAATTCGAGATGTGACAATGAAGAGGAAAGACGAGGATATTACTGAATGAAAGTTTTTCCTTAGGAAATAAAAGGTTTTATAAGAGTCTAATAGTACCATTAGAAATTCAGGCCCACGCCAAAGGAGTAGCTCTTACCAGAAGTGGTATTACAGCCCTCTGTCCCCACCCCCAGAGGACACTGGGTGATTTTGGGACATATGCGTCTGTCACAACTAGGGGAGCTTCTGGCATGGAGTGACCAGCAACCTGGTCACCCTGACAGAGAATGACCCGGCCCCCACTGTCCGCAGTGCTAAGGGGGAGAGACCCAGACCTCGAACCTTCTGTTCCTCTGAGTCAAGGAAAAGTCCCCCAAGTTCCCATGGTGAGGAAGTGTCCTCCAGCCTCAGGCGCTGCAGATGCACCCCCTGACATCCCCAGCCCCACAGTACTCACCGGAGGGGCGCTGTAGCTGGCGTGAGGGTTGTTCTGGATCTCCCAGAGTCCCTCATTGAAGCCTTTCCTCTTGTTGGGTTTCCCATACTTATCTTTGCACTTGTCATACGGGAACAGGTCCTTGGGTCCCAGGAAGGCTCTGGAGAAAGGAACCACGGGCCATTCCCTATGAGCCAGGCCACCATGGGAGGCACCAGGGGGGAACCACGCCCCAGCTGGGGACACTTACGTTTCATGTGTACCAAAGAAGAAGATGGGGTATTTGTTGGGAGGGGGCTTCACAGCACCATCGGCAATGTCATCAATCTGTAGTGAAAGGCCAGTCAGGGGTGGCTTAGGGTGAGGGCCAGGAGGTAACTTCACATACTGACCCAAGAAACCAGCCAAGGTGCTTGGAGAAAAGCACGCTGGGAAAAGAGAGGCCTTCAGCCTAGCAAGACACATCACCGCCCAAATGGGACTCTGCACTCTTCTGTGCACCCCCCATTGCAAACCTGTCCCCCTCCCAGCTATCTCCCCACTCCACAGAAAACTGGCTGCAAGGCAGGTGCTTCACCTGACCAAAGCCAAATAAGGCCCCCTGATGCAACCAGAGGGAGGGGCCAAACTCAGCTTCTAGGACCTCCCAGGACCCTTCCACCGGACCCCTCCAGCAAAGAGGCAATCAGGTAGGGGGTCGCAGAGGATGCAGCTGGCAGCTCCAAAGATGCAGAGGGTGAGGAGGGGGCTGCAGAAGACAGGCCTGAGCATCCAGGAAGTCCCACCCTCTCCCTGCAGGCCATGGGCTCCAGCAGCTGTCAATCACCTCCCCATAGGAGGCCAGCAGCCCCTTCACTTCCAATCAGGTGCTTGGAAATGTTCAGGGCTCTCTGAGCTGCAGAAGGGGGGCAAGGGGAGGGAAAAGCTAGTGCTTGAGAAAGAAGAGAATTGGGAAAAGGAGGAAAGTTTCAGAGCTCTGGTCTCCCCCAAGAAAATGAGCACATTCAAACCAGGTTGCAGTGAGTGCATAGGTCCCATATAATCCCTTCCCCACCCTCTTCTCCAACTTTTGCGTGGCTGCTGGAATCCTCCCGGCCCCACTCAATCCCGCTTCCTTCGCCCTCAGTTTTCCCTGAGCTATTTTTTCCATCTTGGGCCGGGCATCCTGGTGGAGCATTCCCCTTCCCTCAGAGGCACCCCAGACTGAGTCAACCTGAGGACCACTCTTGCATCCCTTCAGGCACTGCCCCTCCTCTTGCCTGCCCAGGCTCTGCCCTTGACCCCTGGAGGCCAACATCGGACTACAATATCCCCCTTCTCATCCCCCCCCCAGCCACCTCTTGAGCCGCCACTATCCAGACCCCTATTCAGCCCCACCTCTCCATTGACCCTTCCTCCCCACTCCACCCCAAATTCCTTCATCCTTGGGGTGACTGGAGTCCTAAGACCTGAGGATGATAAAAGCCTCTGGGTCCCCACTGCACAATGGCCCTCCCCTGACAGGGACTGGAACCCCACCCACTTGCACACCTGACTCCCAGGCTTGAGACCCCTTTCAGACCTGGATAACCTCTGGACTCCTTTCCTCCAGAGGGGAACCCCAAGTCCGCATGGCCCAGCCCCCTTCCCTCAGGGGCTCAGCCTGAAGCTCCCCTCTGATTTTAAGCACCAGGGAGAACCACCCCTCCCCCACCAAGCAGGGCCTGCAGCCTCCTCTATGGGGTACCCGGTCCTCACAGGGGCCAGTTCCCAGGGCCCCTCAAAGAGCCTTATTCCAGCCTATGGTCCTAGTGACCTTGTAAACAAAGTCCCCATCCCCATCTCCACTGCTGGACACCCTCAGCTCCTCGCCTCGGCCTTGACCCTCAACCCTCCTCCATCACTGCATCGCATCCCCACCCCCATTGCCACTAGGCTTCTCTGGGTCCCACAACGAGGTCCTTCAACTGAGGACAAACACTCCCGTCACATTTGACCCCTTTCCTGAATCCCAGGTCCCCCAACTCTCTGCTGGCGGGCCACCTCCTTCAAACTCCACAGTAATCCCTCAACCTCATGAACACCAGTCTCAGGACCTCTTTCCCCAAGCCCCAACCTTCCAAACACCCCAGAATCCCCAGGACCCGAATAGGGTCCCTTAGACCTCGGACCCCTCACAATGAGACCCCTCAGATCTCCGACCTCCCTGAACCTTAGGACGCTTCCCCCTCAGGCCTCGGAATGCCCCAGAACCTCAGGATGCTGCCCTGCAGACTTCTGGCCCCCGCAAACCCCAGAACGCGGCCCGCCAGATCTCCAGCCCACCCCGAACCCCAAGACGCTGTCCCCTCAAACCTCAGAACCCCAGGACGTGGACCCCCCCAGACCTCCGACGCCCCCAGAACCACAGGACGCGGCCACTGAAACTTCAGACCCCAGAGCCCCGCGGCGCGGCCCCTCAGGCCCGGGGTCTCCGCTGCCCCACCCCCCGGCCCATCCCCCGCGCAGCCTCACCCGGGCCGGCCAGTGCGGGTAACCCTTCATCTTGGCGAACACTAAGTCTCCGGGCTTGAAAGCGTGCGGCATGCTGGCGGCGGGAGGCCCAGGCCGCGGGAAGCGGCTGAGGCGGCTGTGGCGGCGGCAGCTACAGCACCGGGAGGCGAAGCCGGGGGCGGGAGTCAGACGCCGAGGGGGCGGAGGCGTTTGCACAGGCAGCGGGCAGGACCGTACTTATTGGGTTCCGTGTCGCCGGAAATTCCGCCCTCCTGCAGGCAGAGGCCAGAGACGCCGTCACTCAGGACCACGTGCGGGGACAGAGAAGAGCGGGGACCAACGGCAATAGAGGTTGGTGCAGAGCAAGTTAACGGGATTGGATAACGGGCCGAACTGAGGGGCGTGACCCAAAAATTTAATGAGAGAGGGAGGAGGTTATGGGAGGTGAAAGGGGAAAGGTTTGAGGAGCTCAACCAAGGCAAGGCGCTCAAGGAGTGCAGGGGTGGAGTTTAAAAGAGGGGGCGGGACATAGGACGCCACAGCAGGAGGTTCCTTAATAGGGGGCAGACCATTGGATAGCACAGAAAATAAGGCCCAATCAACGTAGGAGTCGGGTTATTGACAGCTTAACTGCTCCTGATAGGGAGTTTAATATAGGAAAGCAGGTGATTAGGTACCGGCAGAGAAGCGCCTCAAGGTAAAAGGCATACATTGGCTACGGGAAGGAGGCGGGGTCTGGTCGGGGGTTGGCCTTTGGCTGTCAAAAGAGGAAAGGTTCAACACAAAACAAGGATGAACCACTGCCAGTTCAAGGGGGTGGGGCTTAAGGAAGGGGCCGAGTTCCGGGGAGCTCTTTAGATTAAATAGGCGCAAATGGTCAGAATACTGATTTTTTTCACTTATGAAAGTTTTACTGAGCTCCGACTAAGTGCTAAAGCCACAAAATACACAATATACATGTTAATTTCGTAAAAAAATTTAACCTGGCGTGTCCAAATTAACACCTCTGTGTCTCAGTCTCCCAATCTGTAAAATGGAACTCACAGTGGTACCGATCCCATAAGGTTTCAGGGATTGAGTGATTTCCCCACACACCAAAGGCACTTGAAACTATGCCTGGCAATAGAAAATACTAGGATATTTTGACACAGGGAGTCTGGCTTCCAGGAACTCAAGACATGTTTTTTCTCTTCTTTTTAAAATTAGGATTCATTTTGAGGAAGATATGGTTACACATGTCTGTACTCCCAGCACTGGAGAGGCTGAGGCAGGAGGATCACCATGAGTTCAAAGCCAGCCTGAATACATAGTTAGTTCAAGACCTGGCTAGACTATATAGTGAGAGCCTACCTCAAAAATAAAATAAAATAAGGATTCATTTTATCTTTTTTTTTTTTTTGTATCAGGGATCGAACTCAGGACCTTGCACTTTTGAGGCAGGTGGTGGAACCACTGAGCTAAATCCCTGGCAAGGATTCATTTTAAGCAATAAAAAGAACCAATAAAGTGCTTTTAAAAAGGTTGAATTATGGATGTCATTTGTCTATCCTTGGGCACTACTGAGGGCTTCCTGGAGGAAGTGAGTTTAACCAGAGACTTGGAGGACTATTAGAAGTTGGCCAATACAAGGGTGGTGGTGTGGGTCAGTGATAGACATGAGGCCCTGGATTTCACCCCCACCACCGCAAAAAGTAGGAGGAGGAGGGGAGAGGAAGGGGAGAGGAAGGGGAGGGGGAGAGGGAGGGGGAGGGGAGGCAGAAGCCAATACATAGCCAGGCCAGTGTCCTGGGAGAATACTGGGGCAGAGGGGAGAGCAAAGGCAAACTGTATGATGACTGAGTGGTGGGTGGCAGAAAGGAGGTAAAGCTAGTGAGATCCACTGATGACCTTGACCTCACTTTAACTTGTTGAAGCTGCAGGTGTAGCTCCCTTTGGTAGCAATCACAAGGTGCTGGTTTGATCCTCAGCACCACAAATAGAAAGAAAGAAAAGACTTCTTGGAAAACCATTGGAGATTTGATCTCAGAGTACAAAGACAGTACATGTGTATAAGGGGATCCTAGGGATTAAACTCGGGACCTTTGCACTGAGCTACATGCTTGAACTTGTCATCTTCCTGCCTAAGCCTCCCAGAATTCTGGGGTTATGAGCATGAGCCACCACACCTGGTTTAAACTTTTTTTTTTTTTTTAGAATTTCCATTCCTAGGTGCCTTGGGGTTATGTCTACCCCAGAACATATGTTGAAGCCCTACCCCCCAAACCTATACCACCATATTACACATAGGGCCTTAAAGAGGTGATTAAGGCTAAATAATGGTGTAAGATTAGAGGCAGATCCATTCCAATAGGTGCCTTTACAGGAAGACACAAGAGTGATCTCTGCAATGTGAAGACAATGTGAGAAGGCATCCCTGCCTCTGCAAGCTGGTAAGAGAGCTCTCCTCAGACCCGGACCACAGCCGCAGACTTCAAGCCTCTCAAACGATGAGAAAACATCAATTTTTGTTTGTTTGTTTGTTTTGTTTTGCAGTACTGGGGATCGAACTCAGGACCTTGCACTTACAAGGCAGGCACGGTGCCACTTAGCTAAATCCCCAGGCCAGAAAACATCTATTATTGAAGCCACACAGTATATAGTATTTTGCTGGGGCAGCCCTAGCTAATACACTAGGAATCTACACACACACAAAAAGAACACTCTGGGAGGCTGAGGCATGAGGATTGGAAGTTTTGAGTCCAGCCTAAGCAACTCAGAGACAGTGCAACCCAGTTTCAAAAAACAAAGAAAAAAAGAAAAGAAAACCAGGCATACAGGTGTGCAGGGCACCCCTGTAATCCTATCACTTGGGAGGCTGAGGCAGGAGGACTGCTTTGAGTTCTAAGCCAGTTTGGCTTACCTAATGGGTCCCAGGCCAGCCTGGGCTGCACAGCAAGACCTTATCTCCGAAAACCAATATATTAAATAAACAAGTAAATGGCTGGGGATATAACTCGATACAAAGGCCCTGGATTCCATTCCCACTACCATTAAAAAAAAAAGTGTATTGCAAGCCAAGTGTGGTGGTGCACATCTCTAATCCTAGATGCTCACTCAAGAGGCTGAGGCAGGACGATTGAAAGTTTGAGGCCATCCGGGGCAATTTAGCAAGATCCTATCTCCAAATAAAAATGGCTAGCGGCAGTTTAGTGCTGAAGTGCTTGTCTAGCAGGCTCCCCCTGCTCCCTGGAGCGTGTGGACACATCTGTCTGAAACACTGAGACCCCTGTAACTTAGGGGGAAATGTCAGTAGATACTTCCTAGGGTGAGTGGCCTGAGGGTTGCATTTATTTCTTACGGCTGCGGTAACAAGTTATCATCAACTTAATGGCATAAACTGTGCACATTTATTCTTAATCTCTGTGTAGGTCAGAAGTCCGAAGTAGATCTGACAAGGTTAATAGCAAAGGTTAGGGTTAGGGTTAGGCAGGACCACAATCCTCCCAGGGGCCCCAGGGACAATCTGGGTCCCACCTATCCCAGCTCCTAGAGGGGCCTGAGGCCCAGGCCGGCCCCTTCCTCCATCTGCAGAGCTGGCAGCAGGGTGTCTTCAGACTCTTTCTGCCTCTCACCCTCCTGTCCCTCCTTTTTTTTTTTTGAAACAGGATCTCACTATGCTGTTCAGGCTGGCCTCAAACTCATGGTGATCCTCCTGCCTCAGCCTCCCCAGTTCTGGGATTACAGGCATACACCACCACTCCCAGGTCTGTTCCTCTTTTTGTTGTTATTTTTCTTCAGTACTGGGACTTTCACCCAGCTTATTTTTTTTATCTTGAGACAGGATCTCTCTACATTGCCCGGGGTGCACTTGAACTTGCAATCCTCCCAGCCACCCAAAGCACAGAGATTGCAGGCCTGCACTGGCACACCTGACTGCATTCCTGATTCCTGGTGGACAGAAACTAGGAGTACTGTTTGTTATTTGAAGCAGCTACATTCAGGAATAATTTGTTATGCAGCAATTGTTAATAGGTCTCCTTGAGGTGCTCTTTCTTTCTCTCTCTCTCTCCTCTCTCTCTCTTTCGAGCTCTCTCTCTCTGGCACAGAAATGCCAGAGAAGTCTCTTTGGGCCCTCCTTTCCCTACTCTGGGCATAGTGTTCTGTAAATGAACAAGTTCTCACCTCAGGGCCTTTTCATGTGCTGTCTGGAACACACTTTTCCCAGATGGCCCATGGTTAGGTTCCTCATCTCTTTCCAGGTCTCTACTAAATATCTGACCTGACTTGTCTACTTAAGAGCATTAGTCCTCTGGGCACAGTGGTTCACACCTGTATGTAGTGCCAGCTACTTGGGAGGCTGAGGCAGGAGGATTGCTGGAATCCAGGAGTTCAAGGGCACTTTAAGGAATACACTAAGAGACCTTGTCCCAAAGTAAAATAAATAAGAATCCCCATCACTGTCTTGTTTCTCACTGGAATTTGAAGGGCATGTCCCGTTGCAGGTGCTCAGTAAATGTTTGGGGAATACTGTTCTCCTCTTCTACTCTATACCACAGAGAAAATGGATCCAAATGAATTCCTGCCTAAGTGTGTATGTGTATTTTTTTCTGGAATTTTTTGGCAGTAATTGAGATTGAAGCCAGATATGGTGGCACACACATGTAATCCCAGCACTTGGGAAGCTGAGGCAGGAGAATTACCGTGAGTTCAAGGGCAGCCTGGGGTACATAGTGAGTTCAAGATCAGCCTGAACTACATAGCAAAAACCTGTCTGAAAAAGCAAACAAATTGAATCCAGAGCCTTCTCACCAAGCTACATCTCCATCCCTTAAAAAAAAATTTTTTTTTTAAAGTTTTGAGACAGGATCTGGCTGAGTGACTGAGTTGACAAGGATGGGTTCGAAATTGCAATCCTCTTGCCTCAGCCTCCTGAGTAGTTGGGACAACAGGCCTGTACCACTATGCCCAGCTTATTTCAGGAGTATTTTAAAAGCATATTAAAGCATATTTTCCAGATAAGCACATTAAAACACATCTCTTGGGCCGAGGATTTAGCCCAGTGGTTCCGGTGCCTGCCTTGCAAGTGCAAGTTCCTGAGTTTGATCCCTGGTACCAACCCCCCCCCCAAAACCCCACATCTCTTATAAAATATATTTATAAACATAGCCCTGCCATTTTCACTGTGAAACAGTGAAACAGCTCCTTTTTAACATTTAATGGCCAGATGTATTCAAATTTCCCTGGTGGCCTCAAACATGTCCTTTTGGGCTGGGTCATGCTGGCACACCTGTAATTCCAGCTACTTGGGTGGCTGAGGCAGGAGGATCTTTATTTTTAAGACAAGGTCTTGCTATGATTTCACTATGTAGTCCAGCCTGGCCTCCATGGCAATCCTCTTACTTCAGCCTCTTGAGCAGTAGTATTACAGGTGAGGACCATCATACCTGGCAGAGACCGGAGGATCTTAAGTGTGAGCCCAGCTTGGGAAATTTAACAAACAACAAACAAAAAAAATGTCCTTTTACTGTTCCTGACTCTATTACTGTGCTGTGCTCTACCCTATAACGTTTTCTGCCCTGAGTTCAATTTTATGTATGCCTTCCTTCTCTGCACCTCCAAAAAAAATTGTGCAGGTGGGCAGGGAGTTTTCTGTTTTCTTCACTGTGGTACAGAGGAGACACTCAAGTATTATTAAAGCCGTAAATCATGATACCATCTGACGTTTATTGAGAACTGTCTAATGGCACTTCATCCCTACCTACGGGACTTAGGCTATTCTTATCCCGATTTCATAGACAAGAAACCAAAGCCTTAGATGATTAAAATCTGGGGTGCTCTGTTTTCTTCTGAGATTCCTTTCAACGCTTCGGGAGAATCTCCGACCTTCTCCTCTGAAGGCCCTTAGGGATCAGAGCCCTCCATCCTTCATGTCTACTCTTGATACCCAACCCCTGCCATCTTGGCCTCTGCAATTTCCTAGAGAACGCCCTTCAAGGCTTGGTGCAGTCTCCTCGCCAGGAGGCCTCCTCTTTCTCAGGGTCGGCCTGTCTTCCTATAACCCCTCTACTGGGTTATAGGATTGGGTGCCTCCGTTGGCTCATTTCTGTCTTGGCTCATTTCCGCCCAAGTGGGCCCCCAGGACCCAGATTGGTGCATTCTCTTCAACAAGGTACGTGGGAACCGGCCGTGGTGGCGCACACCTGTGATCCCAGCATTCTGGGAGGCTGAGGCAAGAGGATTGCAAGTTTGAAACCTGCCTGGACAACATAGCGACTTAGTGAGACCATGTCTCAAAATGAAAAATAAGAAAGGGCTTGGGCTGTCCCTGCGTGGAAAAGTCATGGGCTCCATTTCCAGTACCAAAAAACAAAAAAAGACAAAAACAAGGTGTGTGTGAGTGGTTACTGGGGTAAAACTACAGTGGGTCGTGGGAGTCTTTAATGTCCTCTTATTGAGTTGGAACTTTGTTGCATAAGCGCTGGGGAGCCAGGAAGGTTCTTCAGCAGGGTAAAGGGCAGGGCCCGCGCTTTCTTCCTGGGGCGGCAGTTGGCCTGTCCCTCCCTCTTCTGCCAACGCCTTGGAAGCCAGCAAAGGACGCAGAGGGAAACCCGCTCGTCGTCCTGGCAACGAATTCCTGAAACGATCACTGAGACGCGGCCCCAGAGTGCAGAGCGGATACCTCGGGCCACCGAAGCGCGGAGCGCTAGAGAGGCGCGGCGCGGTGATTGTCACGTGGGCCACTGCGCGGAGGAGGGACTTCCGGCGCTGAGGTACTTTTCTTTCCGGTTGTTTGGTCCTGCGGGTTCTTCCCTGACTAGGCCCTCACTGGGCCCCACCCCCACCCCCGCGCCCCCCCGCCGCCGCCACCATGAAGAAATTTTTCCAGGAGATCAAGGCTGACATCAAGTTCAAGAGCGCGGGGCCCGGGCAGAAACTCACAGACTCTGTGGGGTGAGTGACCACGTAGGGGCCCGAGGCAGGCGGAGCTGGGCGGGAGAAGAGTGTGAGAGCTCACGGGCGGGGTGAGGAGGGGCGGCCAGATTTGGGGGGTGGGGAGGTCTGGGGGTGGGGATGGGGGCGGAGCATGGGAGTAGGGGCAGAGGGTACCTTGGGGGCGCGGGAGCAGGGTTGGGCAGAGGCTTTGGGGGGCGTGGTCGGGGGGTGGAGCGTGATGGGTCTAGAGAGACCCACGGTGAGCGTAGAAGTGGAGATACTTCAGGAAGGAGCAGAGGGGGCCCTGCGTGGGATTAGGAGAATGGAGAGTTGTTTAGCAGGCTAGGGGGGATGGGGCGTGGGAGTGGGGGGAGGGGAGACACGGGGGTGGGAGTGGGGCGGGGCTTGGACGTCAGAGGAAACTGCTGGGGAGTGGGGCGAGAAGAGGATGGGAAGGGGCCGGTGGGAGGTGGGAGATGAGGATGGTAGAGGTGCAGGGAGTTGGTAGTAGTAGGACACCTTGGAGGAAGAAGCAGATGGTGAGAGGAAGCCTCCAGGCGAAGAGGGGGGCCAGGTGGTTCTGGAGAATCTGGGGGACCAGAGTTTTGGGCTGAGCCTGGAGGAGCAGGTACAGCCCAGGCCCTGGGGTCTCACGTGAGGTTTAGTGTCTCCAGAAATAGGGCTCCTGGGCTCTGGCGCTGGCCCACTTGGGAGGATGGGAAAGGGTCTGAGAAAGCCTGTGATGATGTCCTGAAAGGAGTGAGTGGTATGTTGCTGGGAGGGCCATGCAGGTCTGGGAGAGGCAGGGAGCTGGGGGCCTGGTGTGTGAGGGGTGCGTCTGAGTGAGACCCCTGGGGAGACTGGGTGCAGATGGGGCAGGTGCCTGTCAGGATTCGGTGACTGACAGCATAGGCTGGTGAAGGTGACTTGTCTGGGGGCTGGTCCAGGAGGCCTCTCTGAGAAGGTGGCGTTTGAGCAGTGGCTGGAATGAGGTGAGGTTTGGCATGTGGACATTGGTAAGTTCTCCACATCTGCAGCAGCCCAGCCCCTACCCCTTCCAGAACCCCAGGTGGTGCATCTTGGGCAGAAGGCACAGGGAACACAAAGACTTTGCAGTGGGGACCTGCTGGACTGGCCTGTGGCAAGACAGCGGGGAGCCCAGTGTGGAGAGAGGGAAGGAGGATTTAGGGTTTTGCCATGGATGCCATGGCGGGGGGGACAGGCCTTAGCCTGGGTCTCAGAAGGACCCTCTGGCTGCCCAGGGTGCAGGAGAGTCCCTGCCAGGTCCGTTGAGGTGTCCTGGGATACTCTGTCTCCAGGAATCACCTTCCCCACCCAGAGGTCCTGTTCCTCGGAGGACAGTTGGGAGGTAGGCTTGGGAAGGCACATTGCTGCCTAGCATCTGAGTGGAGTTCAGGGATATAGCGGTCAGCTCAGAGCTGAGGTGCATCCTAGTGTAGAGATGGCAGAGCTCCTGGGTCTGGGACGGTCCCCAGGGATGAGGAGGGTAAGGCGGAAGAGCCAGGGATGGCAGGAGAGGATCCTGCAGCTGGCTGATGCTGCCTACCATTTGGGAAGACAGGAGATGAAAGAGCTCTGTCACATCACGGCCTGGGGACAAGTATGGACCAAAGTGCTAGGGGTATGGAGGTTCCCTGGGTGCCGTGACAGGGGCCACATTGCCCTAACTGCTGCGAACTCCCACAGGTTTGTGCAAAGATGGTTCCTGAACACCTTGAGAGTGCGTAGTGCACACATATTTGATATTTTGTGACCTGGTCTTACTAAGTTGTTAAGCTGCCTGGACTAGGCTGGAACTCGTGACCCTCCTGGCTCAGCCTCCCAGAGTACTGGGATGACAGGCATGTGCTGTTGTACCCAGCCGTTATAGTCTTTTATATAGATTGGCATGCAGAGACCTGGCTGGGGCAAGACTTGTCCAAAGGGGCAGAACCACCATCTCCTGCCTCCATGGCCTCTCTGCCTGTGTTGGAGCCGGAAAGCCAGGTGCAAGCCTGTTTGCAGGGACATATGTGTCTGATGGGGCAGGTGGGAGGAGCTAGCAGGAGCAAATGCTATCCCTCATTGGCCACCTCAGGAGGTTGCTCACCGCTGGTCTCTGTCCAGGGAGAAGGCTCCCAAGGAAAAGGCGCGCCAGCCAGCCCTCCATCAGCGCCGCCAGGGACCCACTGATGAGGCACAGATGGCAGCTGCTGCTGCCTTGGCCCGGCTGGAGCAGAAGCAGCCCAGGGCCCGAGGTCCTACATCACAGGACTCCATCCGGAACCAGGGTGAGAGTTGGCTGCCCTTAGGCGAAAGTGTGGCATCTGGTGCTTGAGCTGAAGGAAATGGGAACATGACCAGCACCTCTAGGGCAGTTTCATTCACAGCTGGGAGGAGGTCCACGGAGGCCATGCAGTGGCATGGGCAGTAGTGTGTCTGACATGTTGGCAAGGTGACAGGGACAATTCTTGAGAAAGGGTGTGCTGGGCCTTGGAGGAGGAGAGTGAAGGTCAGACACAGGCAAAGCCCGTGGGAAGAACTGGCCCCTGGCCCCTAGGAGCATGGGCCAGGGAGTGGGCTGGCTGGATCACAGGCCTAGCCAGGGGTCAGGGCAGGGGCCTTCATCCTATCCCATTTCTCCCCTCCCTGTATTCTTCAGTGAGGAAAGAACTTGAAGCAGAAGCAACTGTCAGGGGCAGCCCCGTGGCCCCAGGGACCAATGAGGTAAAGATCTACTGGTGGCATCCTGCAGACTGCAGGACGTGTGGGAGGGCTGTGTGCAGAGCAGGTGACCCACTGTTTCCGCCCCGGGGCTCCAGCACAGTTGTGAGCCCCACACTGAATGGCAGAGATTGGCTGGGCTGCCCTATGTTGTTAGGAAGACTGTAGGGAGGGGAGGCTACACCAGCCAGGGTAGCTCTCCTGGTTCCTCCCTATAGCCCCTGGAAGCCGGTGGGTGGGGTAGCTCCTTTGTTTCAGGTTCAGAGGGGTAAGCTGGCTGTCCTCAGTCACACACCTTGGCACTACCAGGGCAGGGGTGGAACCACAGTTTGTGTGTAAATTCCAGAACACAAGAGACCTGGACCTCAGGCATAGGGCGAGATCAGGGTTGTGCGGGGCATGCAGTTGCTGGGGGTTTCTCTTCCCCCCCTTGCTGAATTATGAGGCAGCAGAGAAAGCAGGGACGTTTTACAGACCAGGACACCAAGAAGCCCTTAGAGGAAGGGCTTCGGCCACTTGACCAGGGTGACCCTGGCTAACAAGTGGAAGGGATGGCGCTGGGGGCAGTGTCTGTCCTAAGGGCCATGCTCCTCACTGTGGCTTGGGTGGGCTCTATCCACAGCCCAGGCTCAGACACTTTTGCCCCCAGGTTCCTGGGCCCAAAGAGGAAGATTCTACCCAGCTGCCAGTGTCTGGTGTATACTTCACCTGCCCACTCACGGGGGCCACCCTGCGGAGGGACCAGCGGGACACCCACATCAAAGAGGCCATTCTGTTGGTGTGTGCTCACCCCTGGTGCCCAGGCTGCCCCCAGACCCCAGGAGCTGCAGGGACTTCTGGGTCCTACTGAGGAATGCCTTTCCTACCTTCACACTAAAATGACTCTTCTATGCTTTTCCTAGCATTGCTTTTGTTCTGTGTTCTGTTATTTTGCCTGTTTGAATGTTTGGAATCCCTAACCCAGCGAGAACGCATCCCCAGGTAGAGTACAGGGTGTGGAGCTTTTCCTCCTCGCCCAGACCTGTTCAGTTTTCCTTAGCAGAAGCACCTGTGCTGAGAGATGTGAAGTGTGATCCCCACAGGCTGCTGCCCACTTCTCTGTCCTCCAGCCTGGGTCACTGCCCTGGCTGGCCTGTGGGCTGCAGGGGAGACCATGGTATAGCTGTGGCCTCAGGTGCCCTGTCCTTGGGTTCCTGCTGGCACCTGAGGCCTCCAGCTGTGACTGCCCCTCCTCCGTGGGAGCAGGTAGGCCCAGAACTGGGGGACCCCCACTTCTGTCTAGACATCAGGGGTCACAGACCCATGTGTGTCCCCTCTGCCTGGTGCCTGCTGTGCACCCTGTGAGGGACTTTCCACCTCCATGTGTATCATGATCCCACAGCCAGGAGCGTGGCCTGACAGGCTGCACAGTGGTGACAGGTGTGGGTGCCCACGCTCAAGGGCTCAGGGCTGGAGTTACTGTGGTTCTGAAGCCAGAGCCTGGGCATAGTTTCAGTTAAGCACTGCCCTGCCCCAAAGCACCACCAGCACCGTTGCTGTCACCAGGCAGCAGTATGGGCTGGGACTTCAGCCTGCCTCCCTCCCCTAGCACTTCTCCACCAACCCCGTGGCCGCCTCCATCATGAAGATACACACATTCAACAGAGACCAGGACAAGGTGAAGCTCGCCGTGGATACTATTGCCAAGTGAGTGAGCCCTAGGGAGGGGTTGGGCCAGCTGTGCCTCAGTTTATCTGTTGGTGAGGCTCTGAGGAATTGGGAGTGGCCTTGCAGGGCATCCAGGGGACATGTGAACGGGACAGGGTCTGGTAAGCAGGTCAGGTGGGCCTGGGCCTGCCAGCTGCTCACCAGCCCCAGGCGATGTCTGGCTGGTGCAGTTCTCCCCTGCTGGGTCAGTTGGTGCCTTCAAGGGCAGGGGGACTACTGGGGGACCCTGGTGGAGCCATCTGCTCTATGGGGCATCCACAGAGTGACTTCTAACCCCAAGGGGAGGTTCAGAAGCCCAGGCACCAGTGGGCCTGTGCCCTGTGCTGTTCCCCCCAGGTACCTGGACAACATCCACTTGCACCCGGAGGAGGAGAAATACCAGAGGATCAAGCTGCACAACAAGGTGTTCCAGGTGGGCTGCACCCCAGCCTGAGCACTGGGGTTCTGGGTGGCTCTTCCTCTCCAGCCATGTGACTGGAGTTTGAATTCTCTGAGGACACACCCAGCGGGGGAGGGTTTCATGCAGACACAGACTTGTCTCCCTGGAAAATTGGGGTGCAGCCACCCTGCTTCCACCCTGATAGCAGCATGGGGCGCCCTTCCCTGGAGCCTGCTCCTGGCCCCTGGTGCCTGCGCTGTTGGGGCACCAGCCACGCTCTGTGAGGCGCTGGAGGTGGCTTCGGGCCCTGCTCCTAAAACAGCATGTTTGGAGCCGGGTATGGTGGGCCGCACCAGTCCTCCCAGCACTCGGGAGGCTGAGGCAGAAGTGAGTTGGAGGCCAGCCTGGGCAACTCACTGAGAGCCTGTCTCAAAAGACAAAACAGGACCAGGGATTTAGCTCAGTGGTTTCGCCACCTGCTGTGCAAGTGCAAGGACCCAAGTTCAAGTCCCATGACCTCTGCCCCACACCCAGGAGCGCATCACCTGCCTGGAAGGGACCCAGGAATTTTTTGAGGCCATTGGATTCCAGAAGATGCTGCTGCCCGTCCCGGACCAGGGTGAGTGGAGGGGACCAGCAGCCCAAGCTGAAGGCGGGGCCACTGGCCGGTGCTGTGACCTGTGTGTGTTCACGCAGAAGGTGCGGAAGAGGAGTTCTACGTGCTGAGCGAGGCCGCGCGGGCACAGCCGCAGAACCTGGTGCAGCACCGGGAGCAGCTGCTGGCGGGGGAGCCCGTGCGGGCCCAGCTAGACCGACAGCTCCGCGTCTTCCGGCCCTCGCCACTGGCCTCACACTTCAACCTGCCCGGGGACTTCTTCAGCCTCACAGCGGAGGAGCTCAAGCGAGAGCAGAGGCTCCGGTAGGTAGGGGTGCCGGCGGGCAGGGGTCCTGGGCCAGCGGCCGCCTCACACCCAGGCTCTGTGCTCGCAGAGC
The DNA here is from genome assembly GCF_000247695.1 of Heterocephalus glaber. The sequence goes on from NW_004624828.1 coordinate 5,263,891, forward strand.
GGATGCGGTGGAGCGGCTGAGTGTGCTGCGCACTAAAGCCATGAGGGAGAAGGAGGAGCAGCGGGATCTGCGCAAGTACAACTACACAGTGCTGCGCGTGCGCCTGCCAGACGGCTGCCTGCTGCAGGGTATGCAGGCCCGAGGGGCAGGGTGGCGGGGGGTCTGGCTGCCCTCCTGTGCCCTGATGCTGACTGTGCCAACCCGCAGGGACCTTCTATGCCCGGGAGCGGCTGTCAGCACTGTACGAGTTCATTCGAGGGGCCCTGCAGAGCGACTGGCTGCCCTTTGAGCTGTTGGCCTCTGGTGGGCAGAAACTGGTGGAGGATGAGAACGTGGCCTTGAACGAGTGTGGACTGGTGAGTGGGGTGAGGAAACTGACTTACGAAGCAAGCCCGGGAAGGTGGGTTGCTGGGCCCAGAAGAGGAAGAGGAGGCCTCAGTGTTGGGGCAGGTCTTAGCAGGGGGTCCTGGGCCCAGCTCCTTCCTTTGAATTCTGCCTTCCAGTCCAGCATGGTGGTGCACACATGTAATCTCAGTACTCCGGGAGGCTGAGCAGGAGCATCTTGAGTTAGAGTAATTTTGAGACTGAGACCCTATCTTGAAAAATGAAAAAGGGCTAAGTCTGTGGCTGTGTGAAGGACCTGGTACAAACTGCCCCCCCCCATCTCACTGTTGCCTTGACTTGATAAGTGATGTCAGCTGAGTCTGTGCTTGCTTGGTGGCTGTTTCCCTCCTATGAAGTGGGAGTGATGGTCCTCTGAGGAGCAGAACCAAGTGGAATAAAGACATGCAGGGTTTTATCAAGGAGGATGTGGAGGTGGAGCCTGAGGACTTCAGCCAGGGCCAGGCCCCCTGAGCCTGAGTCACCCCTTGGAGGGGACCCCCTGCGGGAATGACCAACTGTGCCCCACTGTGTCCTGCTGCTGTGCTGTCACTTGGCAACAAGGTGATGATCTGACCACCCCACCAGGTGCCCTCGGCCCTCCTGACCTTCTCGTGGGATGCAGCTGTGGTGGAGGACATCAGGGCCGCAGGGGCCGAGCTGGACTCTTCCATCCTGAAGCCGGAGCTCCTGGAGGCCATCGAGCAGCTCTCCTGAAATAAAGGCAGAGTTGGTTTCCACCTGGGTCTGTCTTCTGCTCTTCTGTCCCAGTCCCTCTCCCGAGCCGTGAGCCACCTCTGGAAACACCTGCCCTGGTTCGAGCCCCCAGGAGGGGAGGCACTGGCTGGTTTCGATGCTGTAGATCCAAGCTCACCGTCAGAGACTTGGTCGCTTAGGGGGGTTAAGGAGGCCCTGAGCCAGTGTCCCGGAGCCCTGAGGCAGACAGGTGGGCAGAGCTGTGCGGGCACAGGTCCCACATGCTGTGGACTGAGGTGGCCTGTCCAGCACTGGAGCTGATGACAACTGTAGGGAAGTGCTGGCCTGACAGCACAGAGATCAGTAACTTCTAACTTATAAACTTGAATAAACATTTGAATACAGCTTCCTGTGGTCACTCAAACTACGCAACACAGGGGGCAGGGCGAGCTCCCCTCTGCCGTGCCGCCCAGCATCCCAAGGCCAGGTTTGAGCCAGCCTTGCCTAGGGCTCTCCCCTTGCACTCTATTCCTCGTTTGTCACCATCATACCCAAGGGTGGGTAAAGCAGAAAGCAGTGCAGTTTGTCAGCTGTTTGAGGTTCTGGGGCTCAGCGCTGGCAGCGTCCTGATGAGGGCCCTTATGGCTGATCTTGTCAGGTGGGAGCTCAGGAGACAGAAAGTCAGGGGGAAAGATAGAGCCAGACCATGGGGACAGGCAGGGCTGTCCTTGGTGACACCCTTCCTGTGGGAATTCCCTGTTCCTCATCTGAGGAAAACTCCCAGACACCTCCCAGCAGGCGCCCCCTCTTAAAGGGCCCACACCTCAGTTTTGCCGCCCTGGGACCAAGTTTCCAGCCCATCAGCCCTTAGAGACAGGCTCAGAACTTACACAGTTCAAAGGACTCACAGGCCCTGTTTTACTGTGGTTGGCAGGACATTGTACCCCAAAAAGCCACAGATGTGAGGCTACAAACTGCTGTTTAAGCCATCTAGTATGTGGAGGAGCTGGCTGTGCTCTTCCCCAAGCCAGCCCAGTCCCTTCCGGCACGTCCCTGCCACTGCTATCTGCAGCCAGACTTGTAGCTTGGAGACCCAGCTGGCCGAGGGGTGTGCATGGTGCAGAGACCGACGTGCCACTGGTCCTGCGTCTTCTGCCACATAGTTCTAGGACTCACTTCCAGGTTCAGTGCCCCAGTTGCACTGGCCTAAGGGGACTCTAGGGGTGGGTCCTACTCCCCAACAGGAGACCCTGGGGGCCCCACCTTGAGCCACATGGGAGAGTCAGGGTGTTCCAGGAGAAAGTAGCTGGGGTGAGGCCTAGGAAGAAGCTGCCTAAGCTCAGCTGTGTCTGGTCAGTCTGAGCTCCGTGCAGACAAAGCCCCAGCTTCTCTTGGGGGCAACAGGCAGAGGCCACAAGTCTGCGCTCCAGTTGTGGATATAGAAAGGGCTCAAACTTGGCCCCTGCAGGCTGGCTGTTGGGGCTGTCAGAGCTTAGATGTCTCCAGGCTGCTCTGCACACCCACCATCCCCAGAGGTGCCTGGCACAGATGTCAAGAGCCAGACTCAGAACACAGCTCCTCGCCCAACCCCCGTCGCAGGAGGGGACACACTTTCTAAGATCACTGAGCCTCCCGTGCACACACTGGGCTGCAGGCAGCACACACACCCAAAGACCCAGTGTAGGGACAGAAGACAGACAAGCGGAGGTCAGGGCTAGAGAACAAGTTTATACACTTTCATATCCGGCCAGCACCTGCCAAGGCCACAGGTGACTGGCAATTCAATTCATTTACATGCAAACGTCTGACCCAGCACCTGCGTGCCTCAGGGCCTAGCAGTGCCCATGTGGGTCATGCCTTGCAATAATGCTTTATGAAAGAGCAGATTAATATGCAGCTTGGGGAGGGAGATTTTTTTACAAATGTCAAGAACTAGTCAGGCATCCATATAAATCCATATAAACCTTTCCAGACCCCGAGAGGCCTGTGAAGTGGGACAAAGTGCTCTTTACACAGGAGTCGGCAGTACGTTCAAGTATCGGGTCCGAGGGGGATCGTTCCACACACAGCAATGGCTGCTCAGGAGGCGCCCAGCGGGCTCGTGGGCAGCGGCCCTTCGCTGGTGTCCATCCCCACGGCACCTTCGGCTCCTGATGTGGTTCCACACGGGTCCTGGGCCTCTGGAGGGGGGAGAGGCTGCTGTACCCACTGGGCTTCCTGCCCAGTCACCTTCTGCTGAAGTGCTGCCCTGGCTTGCACCTCACTCAGAGTCTCACCCCTTCTTTCCTTGAGCTCACTCCTGCTCAGCTATGCTCACTGCAGGACCTTGGACTTCCCTCTGCCCAGATCATCCTACCCAGAAACCCACCCAAATCTTTTTTTAAGTACTGGGGATGGAACTCAGAAATACAGCACTGAGTTACATCCCCAGCCCTTTTTAAAATTATTCATTTTGAGACAGGGTCTCCTTAGCTCACTAAGTGGCCCAGGCTGGACTCCAAACTGCAACCCTCCTGCCTCAGCCTCCCACAGTGCTAGGATGGCAGGTGTGGACCACCACATCCGCCCCTCCTGGGTATTGTAACTCAACCTTCATGATGTACAGAGTGAACCAGAGCACACAGGTGCTCCTCGCTTTCCTTCCAGTCCCAGTGAGAAGCAGAGGGCTTGAAACCCTTCTCACCCCCAATACCCGGGATCTCCATGATCATACAGTCGCCATCCTCTTCCTCCTCCTCCTCCGTGTCCCCCTGGAAGCCATCCATGTCACCGACTCCAATCTGCACAGAAATGGACAGAGACAGTCAGAAGGGGAGGGGGGCGACCCCTGGTCACTGGCCTCTGTTGTGTCACCCTTCCTTGTTCTTCTTACACTGCACAGCCTCCAGCAACTGATCTGGGGACAAACTGCACACTGAGAGGTGCGTCAGGGAGAGGAAAGCCCGGGGTCCGAGAAAGCACTGAACTCCTGGTGAGGCAGGAGGATGCCAAGTTCAGCCCAGTCTGGGCAACTCAGCAACTTAATAGGATGACCTTGTTTCAAAATGAAAAACACTAAAAAGGGCTGAGAATGTAGGTCAATAAGAAGGCCCTGGGTTCAATGCCCAGTATCCCCCCAAAAAAGGGGAGCTATTGCCAAAACACATTTTCCGAGTCTATTCGTTTAAATAAATAGCTGAGTTGGGTCGGGGATTTAGCTCAGTGGTTCTGGAGCCTGCCTTGCAAGCGCAAGGTCCTGAGTTCAATCCCTGGTACCAAAAAACCAAAACAAAACAATAAATAAACAGCTGAGTACTCAGCAGGTCAGAGCATCTCTGGTGCTGTCGCCCAGCCCCAACCTTGTCTGAGTGACGCCCATGGCCCAGGCAGGAGACAGGCAGGATGGGAAACTTCTCCCAAGGAAGCCCTGAGCTTCCCAACCATGGTCACTGCCTTTTGCCTTAGGAGAAAGGACAGTGGCAAGTGCTTGCCTAGCATGTGTGAGGGTCAGGGTTCAATCCCCAGCACTGTAAAACAAAACCCAAATCTGCTTTCCGCTTGCCTAGAAAAGGGGCCAAAAAAAGTGTGGGGGTGTACAGACAACAAAAGGCAGTTTGCAGGGGCCAGGGATTTAGCTCAGTGGTTCTGCCTTGCAAGCGCAAGGACCTGAGTTAGATCCCTGGTACCAAAAAAAAAAAAAAAAAAATCATAACCTACAGGCTTGTAGGTGGTGGCGTATGCCTTTAATCTCAGCACTCGAGAGGCTGAGGCAGAAGAACTGCTCTGAGTTCTGGACTATATAGTGAGTTCAAGGCCAGCCTGAACTACACAGTGAGACCCTATCTCAAAAGGCAGTTTGCACACTGGTTTCCTGGCCTCCCAGGGCGCAGAGCCACCCAATCGCGGCCCCAACGCCACACCGGGGTTCCTGTGTACAAAGATGACCAGCCCCGAGGCCCAAAGGCGGTGCTCAGAGGGCTCCCAGGCTGGGTCTTTCCAGCCCTGCCACTGGGGTGCCTGTAAGCAGGGGACACACCCGCTTCCTCAGAGTGGCCAGCGCCCTCTGCAGGGGAAGCAAGTGGAGATGAAGAGGTTTTCCCTGACCAAATGCCAGCCCCCTCCTCCAGCACCACACAGGCTTCACGCACTCAGTGTGAGGACCTGGCAGCACTCAGTCCCTCTGCTAAGAGCTGAGCGTCACTGTAGCCTAGGCATCAGACTGTCACTACCCCCAGGAGCAGAGGGAAGGAGACTGAACTCCAGGGGTTCTCTCCCTTTTGTCTCTTGCTTTTGGACAGGGGTCTGGCTGAGTCGGGACTGTTATGATTTCCCCAAGGCCTTTCGTGCTCAGAGACAGGGGTTGTGGGAGGTTCACTATTGGCAATGGGTCCGGCCAAAGAGGCAGTCACTGGGGTGTAACTTGGAAGGGTCTATCTCCCTGCTCAGCTCCTAGCTTCTTTCTGCTTTTTGGCTGCCATGAGGCAAGCAATTCTCCTCTGCAGCAGCCCTACCACATGCCACATCTGCACTGGAACCAGCTAACTATGGATGGACTGAAGCTCTAAGAAACATGAGCCAAAATAAACCTCTCCTTTAAGCTGTGGGTGTCCGGGTACAAAGTCCCAGTGACTAAGACACTGAAGCTGGCCTTGAACTCAAGCTAACCTTCTGCCTCAGCCTCCTGGGGAGCTGGGATAAGTGGCACACACCACGACGTCTGCTTCCTGGCATTTCAGTCACAGGCTCTTTGTTGGGGGATGGTAAACAGCCTATTTCAAAACACTTAAGCTGGGGATTTAGCTCAGTGGTTTGGTTTTTTTTGGTACCGGGGATCGAACTTGGGTCCTTGCGCTTGCACAGCAGGCAGCGAAACCCCTGAGCTAAATCCCTGGCCCCTAGCTCAGTGGTTTTGCCGCCTGCTCTGCAAGCGCAAGGACCCGAGTTTCATCCCTGGTACCAAAAAAGAAATAATAAATAAATAAATAAATAAAAATAAATAGGGATGGGGATTTAGCTCAGTGGCACTATGCCTGCCTCCCAAATGCAAGGTTGAGTTCGATCCTGGTACCAAAAACAAACAAACCCCACTTAATAAAACCGAGGCCAAGGAGTTGAAACATCCTTGGGCCAGAGATGCGTGGTAGCAGTACAGCTTCAGCCCAGATGCACCCTGAACCTCCTCCTAGGGCATTAACACCTGAGGACTGAATACTGGATTCTTGAGCTCTGAATGACAACTTTAAGAGACTGGAAGATGGGAAAGGCTCAATACAAACATCTGTACGGACAACACTGCTAGTCAGGCAATGGCCTCGGCTCCACGACAGGGCGAGAAGCAGTACGTGACCATGCCGAATGCCCAACAGGAGCCCCGGCTGCTGTGCCCATCTGCTGCCTCTGCCACATACCTAAGGCTGTGTGGCACCTTGCAAAACAGAACTAGGGTTGGCAAGTCCTCATCTCCTCAGACCCTGGCAGCTACCAAGCACAGTGGTCAGAAGCCAGTCCAGAGGGGCAGACTGTGGAGCAGGGGGAGCATGGGACAGAAGATGCACTGCCCATCACACCGGCACAAGGGGGATCCCAGGCCCTGAGCAGAGGATTTCCAAGGGGTCTTTAGGGAAGAACACAGGGCCCCTCCAATCCACTGGGTGTCTGGTCAGTGGCTCTGGGTCAGCATCCAGCACCCACTGGGCTCCTATCTGGACCTGTGCCATGTGGCCTTTGGTGAGTCCCTCTGTGCCACTGAACCACAGAGGCCCTTGCTGCAGAAAGGGAGTGGAGGCCACGCTGACTACAGGCGGCTGTCACCAACCACCCTTACCTAAGCTGAGCCCTGCTTGTGGCTGAAGCACCTCACTGCCATGGGGCCCGTGTGCAGGCCCACATCACTGCCCTCATGCAGGGGAGTGAGGGCAGACACGTTAACGGCAGCAACCAGGGAGCCGCAAGGGCAGGGCGTCCTCTGTGAGGCTGAAGTGTACATGCGTCATCACACATTTGTCCAGAGCCACAGTGTTCAACGCCAAGGTGGAGCCCTGCAATCAACTCTGTGGGGTGATGCCAGGGAGGCCCACCTGTCACAAACACACTGCAGGCGGGGCAGGCGGCTACAGGGAGTCCACTTTCCACCCATTTTCCCGTCCACCTAGCACTGCTCCAGAAAATGAAGAGCAGCCTTGCGGGGGGCTCACCTGCCCGTCATGCCTCCGCTTCTTCATGAACTGCGTGATGCACATGCTGCCCGCTGACTTCCTCTTCACGGACACGGGTGTCCCCTGGCCCGGCAATGTGGCAGGGACACTGCCACTGTCCTCTCTGGGGGCCGAGGGCACCATGGTGACGTAGCTCCACTGGCACGGCACAGGCAGGTGCTCTTGGTTGAAGCTGTGCAGCACCTGTGGGTGGACGTACCAGCACATCCTGAAGTCCGGCCGCTTCTCGTACACCGAGTTCTCAGAGATGATGCGCTTGAGCCTGGCCTTGGAGGGCACGGCGGTGTCCTCAGTGGGCGTGTGCGGGCGTGGGGTGGTGGGGCTTGGGGGGCTGCTGGCTCCCCCAACGCTGAGCAGGCCCCGGCGGCAGTGCTCCTGGAACTCGCGGATGATCGCCTTGCTCCCGTTCACGTTGCCATGCAGCAGCGGCAGTAGCTGGGCCAGGACTGGCGGGACAGGGGACACAGGTGGCCTGAGGCGGGGCACAGATCTCTGGGGCCCACTTGAGGGACCATGACTGTCTGCAGGGTTCCGGCACGGCCAGCCTCTGGGAAGGCCTCCCAAAGGTGAACTGGGACAGCACCGGATTGTGCATGGGCTCCAGAAGCAACTCGAACCCCATGGCAGGCAGGCCAGCTCTGGTCAGGTGAGTCAGCATAGCCAACCTTTCTGACTGGTTGCCTCCCCCATATCGCTACAATACTGGGAGTGGAACCCACAGCCTTCACCCTGAGCTACATCCCCAACCCTTTTTTATTTTGAGATTGGGTCTTGCCAAGCTCAGGCTGGGCTCAATCTTGCAATCCTCCTGCCTCAGCCTCCTGAGTAGCTGGGACTACAGGGCTGCACTACCATGCATGCTTATCATTTTTAGCTGCTACCATTGCCCCTGCTTTTGAAAATTAAGAAGACACAGCTGAGTCCCAGGGGTACTCTCTTTGCTGTGTCCTGGGTGTTGATTAAAATGACCATGATCAAGATTGGGGATGTGGTCCAGTGCTACGTAGAACAGGTGCTCAGCACCTATGAGGCCCTGGGTTCCATCCCTAGTACCAAGAGTCCCTGGGCCTGCAACTGAGGGCCCCATGCCTGCCCCTACTCACTCTGCTGGTCTCGTTTTTCCCGCTTGGTGGCCTTGGGCACCAGCTTGTCTTCAGAGGGTGCTGACTCCAGTCGCCAGGCTGTGAACTGCTGTAGCACCTTGAGGTCAGCGGTTGAGCAGCCCGTGTCGTCAGCCCACACACAGCCGATCTGCACGGGCTGGAGCACTCGGACCCGCTTCCCCTTGGCCATGAACTCGTCCCACTCCTTGGCCTTGAGCTTCTGGCGCACCTTGTGCTTCTCCGGGTCGCCGCACTCCTTTTGGGTAGGAAAAGGAAGATTGTTTAGGGTCCCTGCTCCCTTCGGCCCTGGCCATTGCTAAAGATGCTGCCTTCAGGGATGGGTGCCATCCCTTCTCCGGCTCTGTGCAGGAACTGAATGATTGGGGTGTCACAGATGTTCTCCTGACCTCACCTCCAAGCCTCCTCCAGCCACTGAATTTCTGGCCTGTGCTCAAATCAATGCAACACCACATGCTTCCCTGGCACAGGTCTCTGCGCAACAGACATGCCAGGCCAAGCCCACTCCAGGCTGCAACTGTGGAGTGTAGCACACCAGGACTTGGCTTTGCCTGAGTCTGACCTGAGATGGCCCTGGATCCTCCTGACCCAGACCGCAGGCCCTCACATCCAGAGCTGCTGCCCCACCAGGTCCTTCACCAGCACCTGGAGTTTCCTACACAGGCACAGCCTGCCACCCCTGGCATAGAAATAAGGTCAGAGGGCCAGGGATTTAGCTCAGTGGTACCACTGCCTGCCTCATAAGCACAAGGTCCCAAGTTCGGTCCCCGGTACTTAAAAGAAAAAAAAAAAGGTCAGGGTCAGCCATGTCCACAAATGACCTACAGCCTAGGGACACCTTCCACACCACAGTGGGGAGTGGGTGTGGACTGAATCAGGTCAGGACCCACTGTACCAAGTAGCAGCCTCCCTACTAAAATAATACTATTTTTGTATTGCTCTCAAAGTTACAGCAAATCAAATGGAAATGGAACACTCTTTAATATTAAATAAACTAAAAACATTATTGTGGAAGAAAATTTCCTATACAAACGACTCTTAATTTGAACAAGTACCATCATAGGAAAGTTACCACTTCTGAATATCCATTTTGAACATTTAAAAGAATGGCTTCTGATCCTTTCTCTTGGGGCCTAAGAAGCCATCATCTTAAATAGACATGAGTATGGTTAATGGCAGGGCAGGAAGTACAGATGAACATCTCCACAAGATTTCACTCCTTTTGTTTTTTGAGATGAGGTCTTGCTCTGTTGCCCAGGTGGTATCAAATTCCTAGACTCCAGTGATATTCCTGCCTGAGCCTGTGTGCTGGGACTAAAAGGCAAATGCCACCATGTGCCAATTCCTGCTTTTAGAAGTCCTTACATTTGCCAATTCCATTCACTGTGTAACTATCTTGAAGAGTGACTTTAAAAAAAACTGTGAAAAGCCTCATTCCATAAACATCAACAGTGAGTATTTTGTGGATTTATATTAGCCAAAATACCATTGCTAGAAACATTGTTTGCATTAAAGCTGTTTAAAATTTATAAAAATTTAGTAATGTCTTCGCATGGTAATGTTTGCACATTAACAAGACTGCAAAGCAGATTAAAATTACTCCTTTATAAAACAGATGTTGAGTCAATAGCATGGTTTATTGTACCATACTTACATAATTTTAATCTCACTCAGACATCAAATGTCACAGGTAGTTTGAGCACATTCCCTGGTTTTGAACTTGAGAAAGTATTCTCTTTGACAATATGCAATTAGCAATTTTAGTGGCTGAAATCAGGCAAATTTTCATTAACCTACAGATTGGATGGAGTGGGGCATGGTGGCACACACCTATAATCCCAGCACTCAAGGGAAGCTGAGGCAGGAGGATCATAAATTCAAGGCCAGCCCAGACTGCATAGCAAGGCCTTGTGGTCTAAAAAAATAATAATAATAATTGGATGGGTAGTATCAGCCAAGCCTACTAAGACCTTTGAAATCCTTGGGCTCAGGCCAGGGATTTAGCTCAGTGGTTCCACCACCTGCCTCTCAAGTGCAAGGTACGGCACCCTGGTACCAAAAAAACAGAACAATAAAATAAACTCCCTTGGGCTGAGAATGTAGCTCAGTGGCAGTGCTTGCTTAGCAGGCTTGAG
>NW_004624828.1:5275102-5297317 GCF_000247695.1 Heterocephalus glaber
AAAAAAAAAAAAAAAGAATAGGTATGAACTTTGCAGGAATCAAAACACAAGTTGGTTGTTTCTGGAACAAATTACACCTGTTTCTTGGAGGAAAAAAAAGCCTGTCAACTCCTTTGCTTTTATACTTCAGTGTATTTCTTAGACTCTCATAACAAGAGCTTAACACAGAAGCAGTTGCTTGATGAATAAGTTTATTGGTTGTCATCTGAAAAATCTTCATAGAAAAAAAAAAAATCTTCATAGAAAATTTGGTTTAACTCTCGGCAGCCCGCTCCTGAGCTCTGAGGAAGCTTGCCTTCTTTTGAGCTACCCTATCTTTCTTCTGGGCAAGGGACATTTTGGGACAGTTCCACCTCTTCTTTTTAACTTCTCTTTTCGACTTCTTTTCATAGACTGGATTCTCTCGTATAGCAGCATGAGCTTTCTTATACATCTCCTCCATGTCTGGAGTTACATTGTTCTTTATGTACTGAGAGAACTGTTTTTTGTAAGCATCTTCATCTTCTTCCATTAGGTAATGCATATAATCAGCAACATTCTGACCCATGATGTGCTTCCAATGTACTTCTTCTGCATTCAACTCCTTGCTTTCAGAATCATAACCAGGGAATCGTTTGGTACTGTGAGGAATAGACAAGCCTCCATCTACACCACCCTTCAGAGATCCAAAAACTTTATTGCCAGTTGTAGTTGTAGCAAGACCTGCATCCAAATAGCAGGTGAAGGCACCAGGTTGACCATCAATGCTTTCCACATTGTATTCATCTCCAGTCACCTCCACCTGGCCTTCATAGATCTTATCCATGCCAAACCTATTAAGAAACCTGTAGGCCAGCAGCAGCCCAGTACAATATGCTGCAGCATAATTTCTTAGGCCAACTTTCACACCATATTTTGGTAGTTCATGTGCATATGCTGCACAGACTATCATATCCCCTTCAATACGGGCATAAGCAATCTGACAAATGATATCTGTTAGTTACACGAACTATCATCCTGTATTTAGGTGTGTTGTACTTATTTTGGTTCTGGATCACCAAGTGTTTCTGAGCATAGTAATCAGTTTTGCCCTCTCGTCTTCTTCTAAATTTCACTTGGTATCTCTTAAAGTAGGCCTTATTCTTGACAACTTTAACAAACCCCATCCTGCGGAACAAAGACCCGCTTACGTGGTTCCTCACAGACCTGCAGGACTAGCAGCGCTACAGGGGGGAAAAGCCCTACTAAGCTCTTTTACACTACGTGCACACTATAGAAGAATATCTCCAGACCATTTTATTTTTACTTTTAATTTTTTTGAGACAGGGTCTATGTAGTTCAGGCTGGCCTTAAACTCACTATGTACTCTGGTCTGGCCTCGAACTCACAGCGATCCTTCTACCTCAGCCTCCCAAGTGCTGGGACCACAAGCGTGTGCTACCACATCTGCCCATTTTAGTTTTATTTTAAGGCAGGGTCAGTTTTTTGTTCTTTTGAGACATGATGTCACTATGTAGCCCAGGCTGGCCTCAAACTCAAGAGATCCTCCTGGCTCAGCCTCCCAGAGTGTTGGGATGACAAATGTATGCCACCATCCCGGTCCCCAGCTGAGCTTTTTCTGAGCCAGTCCCTGTCCCCTCACCTCAGTCACGCCTTCATCCTCAGACAGGTACCCATGGGGCACAAAAAAGCCATCATCCTCATCTTCATCCTCCCCCACTTCATCATCATCATCCTAAAAGGGGGAAAAATAACTTTTGTCATATGCAGAAACAGAATATGAACTTTAGGGTTGGGGATTTAGCTCAGTGGCTCCGGTGCCTGCCTCGCTAGTGGAAGGTCTTGAGTTCGATCCCCGATACCAAAACAAACAAACAAACAAACAAACAAACAAAACCCAGAATATGAACTTTGTTAAAAAATGCAAATGAGGGTCTTGGGTGCAGCTAGCTCAGTGGCACATTCCATCCTAGCTTCTGAGGGACCTGGATTCCAGCCTCAGCACCACACACAAGAAAGCTAAATGCAGACATCTGAGGGGGTTCCTACTGCACTGAGGGTCAGGGGAATAAACTTGGGGCACAGTGGGCCGGGGAGGCAAAGGAGGGCCACTCCGCCCGGCTACAGCTTACTCCACCTGCGCCACCAGGAGGGTCTTCGAGGGAAGCGGCCTTGGCTGCCACAGTCTCTGGCTGAGGGCTCACAGTATTTGTTCCAGCCGCCCTTACCCCTTCGCTGTGGGACAGTGACTCCCCTGGCTCCTCCTCTTCCCACTCTTCGTCGCTGTCCACCTCATAGTCGAGGAGTTTCTGAAGGGAGACACGGGGCATCACTACCACCTTCGGCATTGGAAACAACGGGCAGAGCAAGGCTTTCAAGTCGGGAACACCTCAGGTGCTCACCTTGTCCTGGGCCCAGGGGTCCCGCGGGCTGATAGCTGCCGTCCTCTTATTCCACGTGCCCCAGTACGCTGGCCGGTGATTCTCAGAGAACTGCAGGAGCTTCATTCGGCCGAACTTCCTCCTCTCGGGCATGGCGTCACCCTTGCTGTTCTCCACAATCACCACATCCCTGAACAGCCAGATAGCACCGAGACACATGTCCCGCTGCCACCCGAATCCCAAACACACGCACACACACACCCCAGGGGAGCTCAGGAGGCCGCCATGCCATTCTAACGGCAGCACTGCCTGTTCCCAGAGCAAGGCAAGGAGGATTCGTGTAAGGGACACAGGCCAAGCCACCCAGAGCCAGGTTGCTGGGAGGGAGGGGAGCTATGGATGATCTAGCCCAGCAAGAGCACAGATGTGCTCCATGGGAAACAGGACCCCTCTGGGGAACTGTGAAGACAGGATTTGGGGGCTCACACTAGGCAGGGTGGAGGGAGGCCTGAGGCCCAGGAGATGAGGGGACAAGTGCCACCATCCAGCAGCAGGAGTCCAGCCCTGATGCTCTGCCCTGGTTGCTCAGGCCCCGATTCTGAACTCACCTGTTGACAGTGTCTGTGTCCCGGCTGCAGATCCCAGTGGGCCCAGACCTGAGCGGCCGCCGGCCTTTGAGGTCCCTCAGGAAGGAGAAGTCTCCGCTCTGTTCCTGGAGGAGCTGGTCTAACCGATCACAGAGGTCCTGGTCCAAGGTGGCCCGACACCGAGGGGCCAGGACCATGTGCTCTTTAATCTCAAAGGGGGCAAACTTCCCACAGGAGCCAGCCAGGGTCTGAAACAGAGGAGGCCCTGTGAGACATGGGGCGGGAAATGAGACCCCCTTCCTGTGGGGAGCACGTGCAGGGAATGTTCTCAGTGGAGTGTAAGGGTCTATGTCTGCAGTTGCAAGGGAGCTCTCAGATGCCCGGATGCTGCATAAGTCTGTCTGCACTCGATTCTGGAAAGGTCCAGTTACTGGGCCACTGGGTAAGTGGGATGGGTGGGAGCTTTTTGGGGTGACAGAAGCTTTCAGATCTTGATTATGTGGGCTGCTAACATCTGTGAAAATTATGGCAAGTCCTGAAAAGGGCAAATTTTACCTTATGCAAATTATTCCTCAGTAAACCTGTAAGGATAGATGGAAGGATAGACAGAAAGATAGATGGGTGACAAGACCCAAGACGCAGAAGTGGGTGTGCCTGCCACCTTAGCCAAGCCCAGATGTTAGCTCCTTCCCCTATGATGGTGCCCAGGGGAGGAGATTGAGATCCCAGGGGAGTGACTGGCACAACAGGAGCTACAACCCTCTCGGAGGGTAGCCAGGCTCCAGGACTTTGGAAAGCTCCTCAGTAATTCCCACAAGCAACTGAGGGCGAGATGGGCAGGCCTCTTCATGGAAGCGGGCTGGGAACCTCTGCTGCCTGCGTGGGAGAAACAGAATGGCCACGCTCCAGACCCTGTGTGAATACCAGGCAGTCCAGCTAAGGACCGGGATGTAAAAAGCAAAAACTAGGGCCAGGGATTTAGCTTAGTGGTGCCACTGCCTGCCTTGTAAGCTCAAGGTCCCAAGTGCAATCCCCGGTACCAAAAAGAAAAGACAAAAAAAAAAAAAAAAAAAAGCAAAAACTAAGGTTAAACAAACAAAAAATGGGGATGGGAATGCACCTCAGTGGTAACCATTTGCCTAGCATGTACAAGGTCCTGGGTTCCATTCCCAGCACCAGCAAAAACAACAACAAAACAAACAAACAAAATACCCCATGGTGAAAAAAAAAAAAAAATTAGAAGAATGTATTTATAACCATAGAACACGCTTTCCAACCAAAAGCCAACTCTCCTAAGAGAACAAAAATGATAACGCTGAAACAAAAATTGCCAGGCATGGTGGCACATGTCTGTAATTCTAGGTACTCAGGAGGCTGAGGCAAGAACACAGCAAGTTTGAGTCTTGTCTGGAAAAAATACTGACTTAGAGAGGTCATGCATCGAAATAAAAAGGGTTAGGGATATAACTTAGTGCAAAGGCCCTGGGTTCAATGCCCAGTACCACAAAAAACAAAACAAGACTGAACCAGATTTTTAGGCGGCATGGCAAGAACAGAAGACACAAGTAAGCAAGGAGAGCGGGAAGGGAGGGATTATGCACCAGCCAAGATCCATGCGCAGGACACTCCAGCTGGTCAGGGTGTCTGTGCACAGGAATGGACCTGGTGATGGGGCCTCTGGAAACGGGACAGGGGCTGCATCTCCACATGCAGATGCCAGCCCAAAGGTTGGCACTGCCAGGTGGTGGCACCAGGCCAGGGAAGCAGCACTTTGTGCTATTGCATTGCAGCTGATCCCAGGAGTAGTGAGCATCTGCTTCCCAGGCGAGGACCAAGCTGTGTCATCTTTTCCTTTCCCCTTCTTTCTAACCCCGCTCCCCCTGCCTCAGTATTAGAGTTTCACACTGAGCTACATCCCCAGACCTTTTTAAAAAGTTTTACTTTGAGACAGTGTCTTGCTAAGTCACCCAGGCTGGACTTCAACTTGAAATCCTCCTGCTTCAGCCTCCCAGAGTGGCAGGATGACAGGTGTGTGCCGCCACATATGGCTAAGTTATTTTCTAACATCTACAAAAAAGCTGTTCATCGAGCAACTCTTGAAAACTTGCCACTGTATCATACGAGCCTTTTGGGACAAAGCAAGTGACCAGATACTGAACCTCTAGACTTTCCCAGAAATAAAAGTGCCCAGAATTCCCAGAAGCCCTGTGGTAATGAAAGGGAAGGCAGCTGGTCACAAGACACCCTTAGGTTTTTAAAAACAGAAAAGCCTCAGAGCTGAAGTCAGAAGTGAGGGAAAGGAAGGCGTTGCTTACCTTGGGGGCCTGTGGGGTCTTTGGTTTCTGGAAGAACCTGGTGATCTCCGCCTTCTCTGCCTTAATGCGCTTGGAGCAGGGAGGAAGAACGTGTGTTTAGACCATGCAGAGGCCTCCAGAAGCAAGCGCCCAAGTATCTCTCAGGTGAAGACACCGTTTAGACTTCAGCTCTCCACACCCACCGACCCAGGCTTAGAAGGCCAGAGCTGTCCTCATAGGCAGAGGCACCAGGGTGTTGAGCAAGTGAGTGAAGAGCTGCACTGAGGCACATTAACAGGCTCATTAGGCCTCACGGGTCCCACATGGTTTCCCAAGCCAGAACTCAGGGCAGCAAAGCAGGCGAAGACACCATTTCTGACATGGGCTTCCCAGCAAGGCCAGAGGAGAGAAGGGCAGAGAACACACACTACCTTTTCCTCCTCCCGTAACCGTTTCTCCTCCTCCTTTTTCCTTTTCTCCTCCATTTTAGCCCTACAAGACAGCAAATCGTGTGTCGGTCAACCTTCACCTTGGGTTGCAGCAGTGATGGGAGCACTCAGATGTTAGTATCCAGGAGTTTATTCTGTAGGCCATGGTTATAAATTATTTTTTTTCATGGTTATAAATTATTATGAATGTCTACTATAAGGCTATGACATAGGTATTCACAAAGAAAAATGAAAAATACTCAATACACCCAGGTATGGTGCTGTACGCCTGTCATCCCAGCAATTTGGGAGGCTGAGGCAGGAGGATCACAAGTCCGAGCCCAGCCTGGACAACTTAGTAAGATCATGTCTCAACAATAAAGGGACTAAAAAACAAAACAAAATAAACCCTCAGTATAAACTTCTGAAACCTGAAAAAAAATCTCAGGCAGTCAGCCAGTAATCTTCATGGACGCAAGACGAGAAACTTGAAAGGAATGAGTTAGAAGAAGGGTCCCAGGGAGACGGGGGCTCAGCACCAGGAGGGGACAGGGGGCGACAGAGCACAAGCCTAGTGGTCCTGCCTCTCCCACTCTTTATCCTCAGCCAGAAACTTGCAAGAACCAGCAGGGAACTGTTGCTCCGCCTTCTGAATGGGACAGCAAGGGCCACAGCAGAGGGAGGCCGAGGCCAGTGGAACCCAGCCGCCAGGACACTCACTCCAGGGCTTCCTGCCTCTCCTTGCGCCGCTCTTCCTTGAGCCGCTGCTTTTCCGCCTTCTCCTTCTCATCCTTCTCCCGCTTCTTGCGCCTTTCCTTCTCCTTCAGCTCCTTCTCCTCCTCCTTCTTCTTCCGGGCCTCCTCTTTGGCACGCCGAGCCTCCTCCTTCAGTTTCTCCTTCTCCTCCCTCAGCTGCTCTTTATCCTAGGAGACAGTCAAACAGGTGAGACGATGCCACAGACGGGACTCCCCAGTGTCACACCCCAGTCTTTGAGACAGAGGGAATGAAACAGAGGGCCCTGTGCAGAAGCCCGGCGGTCCAGGCCCTCATGCAGTATCTTTTACAAAAGGGAAGGGGGAACCAAGAGATGGAGGGAGAGAAGGGGAGGGGTCAAAATAAAAAATAAACAGGGCTGGGGACGTGCCAAAGTGCAAAGGCCCAGAGCTCAACCCCCAGTACCATTAAAACAAAAACCAAAAACCACAAAAGCAATTCTCAACCGGCCCTGATGGAGCTCAGGTCAGTCTAACAAAAGCCACTGGGCCACGCTGAGGAAGATGTCTGAATGCTTCTTGCCAGAAATCCCATGTATGACGACCAGGCCCAGGGGCCACCTGGGGGTGATGGATAGGCATGGATGTGACAGGACCATTGGCCTAACTGTAAGGCGGGAAGAGTGGTTTCTGGTGCTAGGTAAGGAACCAAGGAGGCCCTAGAAATCACAGGTAAAGCCAACCTCTTCAGCCATACTGAGCTGTCTTTGCCCATGGGCACCCAGCCCTGAGGGTTCCAATAAAGGGGAAGTTAGTGCTGGGCTACAGCCAGTGTTAACAAGTAAGCAGCCCTGAGTTCCAGCCCCAGGACACATACACAAAAACAGAACAAAACAAGAAACAACTCAGAATCTGACCCTCAAAAACCGAGTGTGGCTCTGAGGAGGTTCAGGAAACATTGGGGAAAACAGAGCCAACTGCAGTGGGCACTCTTTCCTGGAGCTGGAGGGGCTAGGGATGCCCAGTGGCCTTCTCTGGGCTTTGCCGCAGTAAGAATGTGCTGGCCATGGTGGCACATGCCTGCAGTCCCAGCACTCTTAGGAGGCTGAGGCAAGAGAATTGCAAATTCAACCCCAACCTGGACCACTCAGCAAGACCCTTACTTATTACTCAAAAAAGTATGGGAATGAAATCTAGGGCCTTAAACTTGCTAGAAAAGTGCTCACCACTGAGCCCCACCCCAACACTTTCAAAGGCAATTAATTGTAAGGTATAGGACACCCAACTATAAACCCAGTCGCAATACTATTACAACTGCTAATAACAGCTCAGAAGTAGCTGGGTGTGGTGGCACATACTTATCACCCCAGCTATTTGGGAGGCTGAGGCAGGAGGATCCCAAATACATATCCAGTCTGGGTGATTTAGTGAAACCCTGACTCAAAGTGAAAAAAAAAAGGGGAGGGGGGCCCGCTGGGGATATAGCTCAGTATGAGGGCCCAGAGTTCAATCCCTAGCAGAAAACAAAAACCAAAAATCAAGGCTTAGAAGGGTTGAGAGGCCAAGTGTGGTGGCGCATTCCCAATATTCCAGCACTCAGGAGGCTGAGGCAGAAGGATCACCATGAGTTGGAGGCCAGCCTGGGCTACATAGTGAGTTCAAGGCCAGCGTGAACTGCATAGCAAGACTCTGTCTCAGAAAACAGAAAATAAAGAAGGGCTGAGAACTTGATATCAAAATGGTTTTTTTTTTGGTACTGGGGATCGAACTTGGGTCCTTGCGCTTGTGCAGCAGGCTTGACATCAAAATCTTAAGACTTGACAAAGCTAAGCTGACACAATCCACAGGCCACAGAGCCTATTTCTGTAACTGAAGCAAAACCAAAAACTGGTGGCTGGGAAAGCAGGTGTGAGGGAGGTGGGAAGGGCTCTCCCAACTCTTCCCAGCCAGAATGCCCACAAGGGTCCTGAGTTCAATCCCTGGTACAAAAACAAAAACAAAAATAAAACTACAAACATGAAATTCACTAATTTTAGGGCCAAGGATATAGCTCAGTGGTGCCACTACCTGCCTCGCAAGTGATCCCCAGTACCAAAAAACCCCAAACAAACAAAAAAAGAAGGCCCACAAGGCTCTGGTTCGATATCAGGGAAAACATCTTACTCTTTGCAGTTTCAGTTTGCTCTTCTCTGTTGAACCTTTGATGCATTTCTTGGTTATCTGAAATGAAAGATATTTACTTTTAAATATGGATTGTTTCAATCACTCTTTCCCTGGGGACATCTCCACAGTGTCCCTAAGGAGAAGAAAGACAGGACTAAGAGGCCACTGCTGTTAAGAATGGGGCGGGGAGTACTGGTGACTGAGCCTAGGGACTCTGCACTGAGCTCCATCCCCTCCCCTTTTTATTTTGTATTCTGAGACAAGGTCTCACTGAGGCTGGGCTCCAACTTGTGTTCTTCCTGCCTCAGCCTTCCAGGATGATGGGATCACAGACATGCACCACCACACCCAGCTAAGAACGTCTTTGCAAAACAAGAAACAGCTTTTCCCGATGACCTGTTTTTCAAGAACCAGAAGCTCACAGTGGGGCCGCACACTGCGGTGAGCATGCACACACGCGTGCATTAGGAGTAGATGGACGGGGAGGCTGGGCAGGCAGGTAAAGGGTTGAAGGGAAATCAGGCAAACTCAGAAAGCAAAGCCAGGGAGACAGGGAAGTGACAGGATACAGGTGGGATCTGAGGCAGATGAGGTGGGCCCTGCCAGTCTGAAGCAGAGGGCTCCAGTAGTTCCTCAGGTCATGGTCATTGGTGCCCCTGCCCCCCATATTTCAGGAGGAGCGGACACTGGGAACTTTATGCTCACTTTGTAGCTAATGTCTAAAATTTCACACTGTGCACATCAATATGTGTATGGGGTTGCTTTTGGGGGATTCTGCTTGATAGTCTCTCCCAAGTGCAACCACACTTTTTTGTGGTGCTGGGGATGGAACCCAGGGTCCTGTACATGCTAGATAAGAGCTCACTGCTGAGCTGCACCCAGACCCAACTCTGCATTTTAGGATGTAGAGTAAAAGCTCAGGGGCAAAGTCACTTGGCAGGGCCAGAGATCTGGTCTAGAACCCCTGTATTCCAGGGCGCACAGTCTCTAGCACCTAGCTTCAAACAGAGCACAGGTTACCAGGGACCACAGACACCAGGCTCCACTTGCTCTGCCTCTGACTAAAGCACTCCAGGTAGGGGTATGTTTTTGTTTTGTATTGTTTGGTGGTGTCGGGAGCCATTCTACATAATTTCAGGAGAAAAATCATTTCATAATTAAATTATGATTAGGGCAGTCTGAGGCCTAACGTCTTTGCCCTCAAGCAGGCTGTGTCATGCGGAAACATAGTTTTGCCTCCAGTCACAGCTGAGACCTCCATGGTCCCATGATGCTCAAGGGCAAGATTACTCCAACAGAAGACATTCTGGTTCTCTGAGAACCAGTAGATATAAAGAAAAATAAATAAATAAAAAAGGCGAAAGGTTTCACCTGGGGAGGGACAAGTTCCTTCTCAGCTTAGCTCCACCTACTGTTGTAAGAATGCTTTGCTCATCACACCGACCTCAACATAAGCTCCTCATCGACCTAAGATCCTCCTCAGCATAAGAGTCCCATCAACAAAGGATACTGCTAAAAAAACCAAAAAAACCCAAAGGATACCTCTGCCCTCTGCATCACCCGATGTTCCCTCCCTCTGACTGCTGTATGAAGTCAGTAAATAGTGGCAGGTTCTGGGTATCTTTGCCCACCCCGAGGCACTGACCTCCTGGCCCACCACGTACTTTGAAATTGCTCAAGTCCCTATTGTCTTTCTTTCTTTACCCCCTTTCTAGGCAGTCAGAGGATTGATCACCCTCCAATATGGTGGTACTGGGGACTGAACCCAGGACCTTGTGCTTGCAAAGCAGGGACGGCGACACTGAGCTAAATCCCCGGCCCTTACTTTGACACAGAAATTCACTAAATTGCCCAGATTGAACTCAAACGTGTGATCTTCCTGCCTCAGCCCTGTAGGTTGCTGCGATTACAGCTGTGCGCCACAGATTAGACAGGGATACGAACAAGGAGTTTGTGGGCTCAGGCAACCTGTTACCAGAGCAGACTCCCACCAGCCAAATCAAAGAGGCAGAGAAGAATGGGAAGAAGGAACAGTCTGGGTTCCTGTTAGCCTGGCAGAGGCAGCCAAAAAAGGAGGTCAAAGGTGAGTGGCAAAACCAAAGACATCAATAACCCTTGAAAGCATCCCACAGGTCAACAAAACTGTGTTCCGGGGACTTCTTTACATTGGAAAGTCAAACCCTGGGGACCTCCTCACACAGGCTCCAGAAGGCCATGCCACTCGAGGCTGGCAGGTGTCCCATCACCAAGGGGCGGACTGAGGCCTGAGCCTCTCCAAGGCATGTGGTGACAGCACTGCCAGCCTCGGGGAGCCTCACCAGTGTGAGGAAGAGGGCTCTGCCTCTCAGAATGTATTCCCCATCCCAAGCCATGGACCTCACCCCACCCTCGATCTCGGCTGCCCAGGTTCACATTCACAGAGATTGGAGAGGATGGAATGATTGCCCCTCTGCTGTACCAGGTGTGTGACCAGCAAGCTTAGGGTTAACAAGTACGGGGCACTTGGGCAACTGCCACTTACTTTCAGACCAGTGTCACCAAGGCTTCTCTAACACACACACACACACACACACACACACACACATGCACACACACGGCCCTTCGTGGTCTGATAAAATGCTGTCTTTTTTTTTTAAATGTTATCTTCTTGAAGAAGGACAGAGTGTTTATAGAGCTGGCTCTTCAATGGTGCGCACTCCTGGCACAATGGCCATCTGGAGCTTGGCCACAGCACAGCCATCCAGCCAAGCCTGCTCCAGGCTCCAGGAAGGAAGCGCCACACAGAATCAATCTCCTGCAGTCGGCGAGACAGGCCTCCCTGTGTCTGGGCATCCAAACTGCTGCACTCGGTCTGGGGGAAGCCTCTCTGGGCTGGGTGACTCTGATTTTCTCTGAAAGGGCAGGGAGCAGCTGCTAGGGGGCTCCAGGCATCCCAGAGAGACTGAACAGCAGGAAGAGACAAGGTGGAGAGGAAGAGATAAAGCCCCAAAGCACCCCATCCATGTTGGAGTGGGACGAGGCAAAAGCAAACACCTCCATTTCCATGAGTTGGCTGTGCAGAGAAGGACAGTAGGACAATCATCATGTGGCCAAGGCCAAGGCCAAGCCCAGGAAAGACAGAAATCCACAACAATGGCACTGACCAAAGAGGTTGTGACACTGCCACACCATAGGAGTATAACAGGGGAGTTAAAGGGAGACGTGTCCTTCCATTCCAGTACCAAGGATGTCTAAGACACTTCTGAGTGACAAGGAGACAGTCACAGGTCGTTTAAGTGAGGAAACACAGTGACAGTATGTATTTCTAGGGGGTCTCTCACACCCTGAGGACATGGACGACACAAGACACTGCCTCAGAGAACACTGAGGAAGAGGCTGCTGGAAGACCACCATTATTTAAAGAAAAAGGGGGGGGGGTGTTAATACTTGTGCACAGTGGCCCCTTGGGACCCACAGGGAATTATTTCCAGGACCTCAGTGGATATCAAAATCCATGCCTGCCCAAGTCCCTTAAATAGTGTCTGAGCATTTGCACAGAAGCCACGCATATCCTCCCAAGACTTTAGATTACTCCTGATGACCTGACACAGCATCTGTGCTGCCTCAGTGATTGGTGTACAGTATTGCTCAGGGCACAGTGACAAGGAAAAACATCTGCCAGGGTTCAGTACAGAAGCAACTTTCCCCCTCATTTTTTTGGTCTTGGTTTTCCGTGGTACCAGGGATGGAGCCCAGGACCTTCACACTGAGTTCCATCCCCAGACATGTTTATTTTATTTTATTTTTGGTACCGGAGATCGAACTCGGGACCTTGCACTTGCGAGGCAGGCACCAGAACCACTGAGCTAAATCCCTGGCCCCTATAATTTGGAGGGGTTTTTTTTTGGTATGGGGATCAAACTCAGTAACCCTACGCTTTCGAGGCAGGCGTTGAAACCACTGAGCATTAAATCCCCCGCTAGCCCTGTTTATTTTTTATTTTGGGACAGGGTCTTGCTAAGTCACTAAGTTCCCCAGGCTGGCCTCAAATTTGAGATCCTCCTGCCTCAGCCTCCCAGAGCCCTGGCATATCCAAGCATTTCTGATGCATGGTTGGCCAAATCCAGGGTCTTGGAACTCTTGGATATGGATAGTAAATCCAAGAATACAGGAAATATTCTTGCTACCTGGGCTTATCTGCAGAGACAGGCCCAATTCCAGCAGCACAACTGTTTCAGCAGCATCATTTACAGAATAATGACCTCGCATGACCAAAACAGGCTAGCTAAATTGCAAACACACTTGAGGAATGAGCTAACCAAAAACTCCTGGGGTTATCTAAAAAGCCTGTTCCAAAACTATTGTTTTTCAAAGTGAAAGTCCTCAGATCCCAGAGTACTTAAAAAATAACAGCCCCCAAGCTCCCTGGGAGCGGAGAGAGCAGGATGTGCATTTCTAACAAGCTCCCATTTTCCTGTATTCAAATAAAGAAAAGCAAAACAAAACAAAAAACACATAAGAGTGCTAATAGTAACCCACGGACCCCTACCAGGGAGTCTCTATTATACAAAGCAAAGGAAGTAAGAGCACACTCCTTACATATAACATGGAAGTGTTGGCCTGTAAGCATCAAAGAAGCCACACACAGGACAAGAGGGCTCAGTGGGAGGGCAAAAGTACTTCCCAAAGTAGACCCCTCCCAAGGCAGGAAGAGGTTTTGGAGTTAGGTACCAACTGTGAAATGGAAAAAACAAACCAATCAGGATATTCAGTAGAAGCCAGAGGCAGTGGTGCAGGCCTATGATCTCGGCACTGGGAGGCTGAGGCAAGAGGATCTCATTTGAGCCCACCCTGGGTAACTTCTGACTGAAGGAAACCCTGTCTCAAAAAGTAATAAAGGGCTGTGTTTGTAGCTCAGTGCAAAATTCCTGGTTCAATCCCCCAAACCACAAAAGAAAGAAAAGAAAATGGAAAAGGAATTCAGTGGAGTGGGCCCTCAGGATGGGAGTGCCCCATTTGAGAGCAGATGGAAAAAAAAAAAAGTCTGGGCTAACCAGATAGATACATTCCCTTGTTCATTTCCTAAACACAATGCTCTAGATATAAATAGCACTTGTGCCACACCAAGCATTATGAGCTGCTCTAAAGTCCACAGGATCACGCAGACGACCTCGTTTCATGTGAGGTACTTGAGTACCCTTAGGTCTGGGTACCCAAGGGGGTCCTGGAGGATGCTGAGGGACAGCACTAAAGGCTTAAAGATACAGTGGCCACAGACTAGAAAGACAGAAGGGTGTGTGGGGGAGGTGGCCTGTGCCTCCCAGCTGGGCTCTCAGGGTTCTCTGGGCATCTGGGCATCACAATCCCTAGAGGGCTCCCCATAATCACGCCCCTCTTTCACCTCTGGTGCCTCCCAACACATCCACCCGGACGGAGACAGACCCAGGCCCACATGGGCAGCAGTGGCAGTTGAAGTCTTCACTGCTTGCAGGGTAAATGACTTTAAAAGTCACGACCCCAACACCACCTTTTAGGGTACCCAGAAACCAGGAGCAAGGGTTCAGCAGGAGACCTGGCATCTTACATGCACACTTCCGGGTGGGATGTGACTCAGCGGTAGAGTGCTTGCCTAGCACGTGAGACCATCCGGGTTCAAGCCCAGGTCTGATAAAAAGAAAAATCTTAAATGCACATTTCCTAAATTTTGAACATTTGGTACACATGCTCAGTTGTTCTAAAAACACAAGGGTTCTGGACAAAAGTAAAACTGCTTCAAGACAAGGCTCAACTATGTGACTTAGCTTTAGACATAAAAAGCAAACATGATGGAAACACATCCCCATGTCCTGATCTCCATGCTCTCTGGCTGAGATTTGTCCCAGGATGACGTAGTTCAGCAAACTGCTGCAAAAGCCCAATTAAGGTTCAAGCAATCCCATGTATGGAACAAGATGGATGACGGCAGGAGAGAATGAAATGCTGGCTTTGCTCCCCTACAGGGATATTTCAATCTGCTTCACTTAAATGTAGAAGAAAAGATTTCCTTTTTCTTGCAGGTGTGGGGGGCAGGTACTGGGGATTAAATTCAGGGGCTTCCAAAACAGCTATATCCCCAGCCCTTTAAAATTTTTATTTATTTACTTATTGTGGTATTGGGGATGAAATCCAGGGCCTTCTCACTGAACTACATCATCAGACCTTTTTATTTTTTGAGATAGGGTGCCACTGAGTTGCCCAGGTTGGGCTCAAACTTGAGACCCTCCTGCCTCAGCTTGCCAGAATGCTATGATTACAGGTGTGTGCAACCACAACCAGCTATTTTTCATTTTTGCAACATGGTCTCACTAAGTTGCTTAGTCAGGTCTAGAAACTGAAATTCTCCTCCTTCAGCCTTCCAGAAAGCTGGAATTATACCCATACGCCACAATGCCTGGCTTCTTTTCTTCTTTTTTAGGGCTGGGGATTGAACCCAGGACCTCATGCATGCCAGGAAAGCACTCTACTATTGAGCTATATTGCCAGCCCTTATTTCATTTGGTCGCACTAAGTTTTCCAGGCTGGCCTTGAACTTGCAATCCTCCTGCCTGTGCTGTCAACTGAGTTCCATACTTGATTTAGTTCACGAACCTAAAGTAGGAGCCAATTTTTCTTCTTGCCTACAATCCTCAGAAGGGGAAAGGCAAGACAAGAAATGGAGCCATTCACAGGATATAAAATCAACAGGTTTAAACAATGTCCCATAAAAGTTCTTACTCATAAGTTTAAGGCATCAAAAGTTCTTGTTCATAATTTTTTAATGCACATATACAGATGCTTTCCTCAGCTAGATTTACAAAGGGAGCTGCTGGCCCAAGAAGTATGTGGATTTTTAATCTGCATGAATTCGGCCAACTTGGGAGTGCCATTCTTTTAACTCCAATGTCCCTTCTGCAGCACATCTGAAATAATATAACCTTCCTGCCCCAAATCTTGAGTAGCCTTGCTAACACAATTGTTATGGCTCGTGTTTAGATGTCTCCTCAATGCTTCATGCAACCATAGGTGGAGCTTTTTCAGAGGCAGCTGGATCTACAGTGTGTGACTGATTCCTGTGGAATACTAGGATTAAGGTGCCAGCACTCTCTGCCCTAAGGGAGGGCAGCATGGATACAATATAAGGGACAGAAAGAGGCTTGCTGCTAGTTTTTCATAGCTTTCGCTTGTTTGCTTTGCTACCTTCTGCCTGCCACGAACTGTTTCTCCTCTGTGATGCCTGTCTGCCATGGCACCCCTGGCTTGGAGCCAGCCGATTATGAACTGAAACCTCTACAAACTGTGAGCTAAATAAACCTTTCCTCAGGCCGGGGATTTAGTTCAGTGGTTCCGGCGCCTGCCTCGAAAGCGCAAGGTCCCAAGTTCGATCCCTGGTACCAAAAAATAAATAAATAAATAAATAAATAAATAAAATAAATAGTTGAACTAGTTGAGAAAGATATCAGGAAAACAATTCTGTCCACAATACAAGAAAACAAAACATCTAATGATCAATCTATCCAAAGTGGTGAAAGAAGTCTACAATGAAAGTATGAGAACACTGAAGAAAGAAATTGAAGACACCAGAAGTGGAAAACCTCTTATGTTTATGGACTGGCAGAATATTATCAAAAAACCTCGGGCCAGGGATTTAGCTCAGTGGTGCTGCCACCTGCCTCGAAAGCGCAAGGTCCTGAGTTTGATCCCTGGTACCAACACAAACAAACAAAAAAATGGCTTGAACCCGCCAGGTGTGGCAGTGCATGCCTGTAATCCCAGCACTCTGGAGGATCAGCCAGCTGTGAGTTGGAGGCCATCCTGGAATGCATAGTGAGTTCAAGGCCAGACTGAACTACCTAATGAGACCCTGTCTCAAAAAAACCCCAAACTAAATGAATAAATAAATGGCTTGAGAGATAGCTTAGTGCAGAAGCCCTGAGTTCAATCCCCAGTTACACAGACAGACAGACACACATACAGACTCAAAGAGGAGCAAGGCTGGAGGCATCTAAACACTCAATTTCAAATTATACTACAGAACCATAGTAACTGGCACAAAAACAAACACGTAGACCAATTCAACAGAACAGAAGATACAGAAACAAACTCATGGCACTACAGCGGTCTGATTCTGGACAAAAAACCAAAAACATACATTGAAGGAAAGACAGATGGCCTCTTTAACAAATGGTGCTGGGAAAACTGGATATCCACTTATAGAAGACCAAAACTAAAGCCCTATGGCTCACCCCGTTAAAAAAAAAAAAAATCAACATCAAAATGGATTAAAGACCTAGGTCTTGAAACTTTGTAACTACTAAAAGAAAACATAAAGGAAACACTTGAAAAGTTATAGGCACAGGCAGACTTCCTGAACAGGGCTCTAACCACAGGAAATAGCAACAAGAATGGCCAAACAAGATTGCATCAAAATAAAGTTTCTGCACAGTAGCAACAACCAACAGAGTAAAGAAACAGTCTACAGAGTGGGAGAAAATCATTAGCGTCTACTCTCCTGACAGAGGATTAATGTCTAGAATATATAAAGAATTCAAAAACTTGACATAAAAAAAAAATCAAATAGTTCAATTAATAAATGGGAAAATGAATGGAACAGATACTTCTCAAAAAAATAGTACAAATATTCAAAAACATATTCAAAAATGTTCAAACATCTTTAGCCATTAGAGAAATGTAAATCAAAACCACACTAGGGCTGGGGCTGGGGATTTAGCTCAGCAGTTCCACCGCCTAGCAAGCGCAAGGTCCTGAGTTCAATCCCTGGTGTCCCCCCCCACAAAAGAATAAAACTACACTAGGGCTGGGGATGTAGCTCAGTGGTGCCATGCCTGCCTCGAAAACACAAGGTCCTGAGTTTGATCCTCAGTACCAAAAGACAAAAAAAAACCTACACCAAGATTCCATCTCACCCAGATGGAACAGCTATCATCAAGAATGCAGAGGCCAGGGCTAGGGATGTAGCTCAGTGGCACTGCTCCTGCCTGGCAAGTGCAAGGTCCTGAGTTCGATCTCTACCGCCAAAAAACCCCAAAAAACAAACAAACAAAAAAAGAATACAGAGGCCAGGGCCGGGGATTTAGCTCAGTGGTTCTGGCACCTGCCTCGAAAGCGCAAGGTTCCAAGTTCAATCCCCGGTATCAAAAAAAAAAGAATAGAGGCTGAGGATTAGCTCAGAGGCATCACACCTGCCTTCCAGGAGCAAGGTCCTGGGTTCAATCATCAGTACTGGGGGGGGGGGATACGGAAAACAAGATGGGTGTGGTGCCACATGCCTGTAATCCCCACACTTCAGAGGCTGAGGCAGGAGGATCACTGCAAATTGGAGGCCAGCCTGGGATCCATAGTGAGTTCAAGACCAGGCCAGACTACATAGCAAGACCTTGTCTCAAAAAAACAAAAAATAAAACAAAACACAAACAAAAAGCCAGACATGGTGGTGCATTCCTGTAATCCCAGTATTCCAGAAGGCTGAGACAGGAGGATCCCCTGGAGTTCAAGGCAAGCCTCGGCTACATAGTGACTTGAAGAACAGCCTGAACTATATAGTGAGGCCCGGTCTCAAAACAGTAATCAGAAAAGGAAAAGAAGAGAAAATACAGAAAACAACAATAAATTCTGGCAACGATGTGTATGTGTGTGGGGGGTAATGTACCCTTCTACACTGCTGGTTGGAATGTAAATTAGAAATTAGTGTAGGTGCCTCAAGGAGCTATAGATAGAACTACAATATGGCCAAGCTATGCCCCTCCTTGGTATATACCTGAAAGAATCAAAGTCAGCAAATCACAGGGACACCTGCATAGTCATGTTTACTGCAGCACAATTCAAAGTAGCCAAGGTACGGAACCAGCCTAGGTGCCTGCTAACGGATGGACAAAGAAAAATGTGGTATATATTACACAATGGGGTATTATTCAGCCAGAAGGGGGAATAAAATTTTGTGATTTGTAGAAAAATGGATAGACCTGGAGACCATAATGTTGAGTGAAATGAGCTAAAATCAGAAAAACAAGTATTGCCATGCTTTCCCTAATAGGTGAAATCTAAAAAAGTGGCAAGAATGTAGAAGGGAGACTGCCATCAGACGAAAGGAAGAGAATAAGAAATTGTTAGATTCCCCAGTACAAAAAAGCGAGAGAATTAGAAGTTGTAAGGGTAAGTAATGGGGGAATCGGTATGAGCAAACTATCGTATATACACGGACTCTTCCCCCAAAAAAGTTGTCCTAGGAGGAGGGCAAGAGGTGATGGAGGAGTGAAAATAATTGAAATATGATATATGCATGAATGAATCTGTCAAAATGAAACTCATTAATCTCTATAACCAATTTTTAAAAGTACTGGACAAAAAAGAAATGGTCATTCAGAAACGTTCAAAGAGAGGGGCTAAGGGAGTACTTGGGGGTAGAGCACTTATCTACCATGCAACAGGCCCTGGGTCCCAACCACCAGCAGTACTGCAAAAATAAAACAATGAAATAATCGCTTAGGCATCAAAATTCGAAGAGTGCTCAAGCCTAGTGATGTACGGTTAAATTAAGCAGTGGAGATTAAATGATCCACCCCACACCCAAAGTTACATAAAGATCTAATATGCACACACCAAACTGGGCAACGCATTCGGGAAGTCTGGACTGATTTATTTATTTAGGTTTTTTGAGATAGGGTTTTGTTATGCAATTTAGGCTGGCCTTGAACTTGCAGCGATCCTCCTGCCTCAGCCTCCAAGTGCTGGGATTATAGATATGTGCCACCACACCCAGTTGGACTGATTTTCATTTGTACCCAGGAGACCCTGAGCACAAGTGAGAACCGACAGTTACCACTGTGCTGATCTGGAACCAAAAAAGGCTAAGCATGCCTGATTCAAAAATCTGAAGCCCAGGATCCTCTAAAATTTGGAGTCTTGAGCACCAACATGATGCCACAAGTGGAAAATTCCACACCTGTCCCCAGATGACAGACCTCCAACACACGGCTGCACTGAAGACCCTGGGTTCCATACCCAGAAAAAAAAGGGGACACAAAGCATAGTGAATTCTGCGTTTAAACACCCCCAAGATATCTCATCATGTATATCAACTATTTCCAAATGTATTATCCAAAATAAAACAGTTGTGATCCCAAGCATTTTGGATAAGAAATGCTCAAAGTGTGACAGAAACACACCTTTCTTTTTTGCAGCACAGGGATGGAACCCGGGTCTTTCATCCTAAGATACATCCCCAGCCCTTTTCATTTTTTAGACAGGGTCTTGCTAAGTCACTAACTTGCTCAGGTTGGGCCTACATTTATAATTCTCCTGTCTCAGCCGCCTGGAGTGCTGAGATCACAGGTGTGCCACCACATCTGGTGTTTTATTTGTTTTTGAGGTTTTTTTGCTTTTTCCAGTACTAGGGATTGAAGTCAGGGTCTTGCCCATGTTAGGCAAATGCTACCACCAAGCTACATCTTGACTCCTTTTAAAATTTTGAGCCAAGGTCTCACTGAATTGCCTAGTCTGGATTGGATTCATAATCCTCCTCCCGCCTCAGCCTCCTGGAGAGCTAGGATTACAGATATGCACCTACACTCCTGGCTTGCAAGTGAGGTTTCTCAGATGGCTGGTCATGCTGCCCAAAGATGTCTCCACAGAAGACCCCATTTTGTGTCTTGCTGTCACTTCACTGACACTGGTGACTCATTACCATCACTGGCCCAAGGTATCTATATTGGGACAAGAGTAAGGGACAGAGGAATCTGAAGCTTAGGTATGAAGTGAGGGGTTACAGGGCCTACTCACATCCCATATTCACCAGAATGGCTAAGTTGAAGCCACTACTACTTAAATGTGAACACCAAGGGTAGCAAAATCATTCTCCTAAGATAGCCAGAGCCCTGTGGAATAGTCTCTGTCCTAACACAATGGACACGGAATCAAAGCCTGTATGCTTTTGACATTCACAAGATCCAGTCTGACCTATTACAGGGTCATGAACCAGTGGGTGGCCCCATGAGACCCGTCACACTGGCAAGCTGGGTTCCCACAAGACATACTCACCCTTCGGACAGGTGTGGAGGCAGGGGAGGGCCTGATGCCCCCCTGCTGCTTTTCCGGAGCAGTCGGCCCCTCAGGTGAAGTGATAGGAGAGGAGCTCAGGGATGAATGGCTAAGGACAGAGTCTTCTTCGGGGCATGATTCCAACAACTCGCTCTCTGACGTCCCGCTCTTGTCCAGAGGCGCCATGGGAGGAGACTTGGTGCAGGGAGGCTTTATAGCCAGGATGTCCTGCAAGATCACCACAGGGACTTTCCCTTTAAACAGGAGGGACCTGGCTTCACTCCAACCACCCTGCTCCTTTTCGGGGCACATACTTGGACAAATAGGCAGCTTGGGGCAGCTCTGCATTGAGCTGTCCTGGGAGCTGCCATTCCTGTCAAGGTCACCTGAGCCCACATATTCCTCCTCTGCTTTGCAAGCAATATCTGAAAGGGTCTCTTCAGGAAGCACCAACTTGTCATTGTGAATGGCGTTCAAGGGTCCCTCCACATCTCGTGCCTCCTCTTTGAGCCCACTGACACCCTCCTCAGGTAGGGAGGCTTTGGGATTTAGTGGATCATGGTCCATAATACTCTCTGGCTGGTCATTTGAGTCCTCTGTCAAATCAATGATGACCATGTTCTGGCTGAGGCTGCTTCTGATTTCACTTCTGATGAAGTTATCTAAGGGGCCCTTCCCATTGATGAGTTTCGGTCTGAAGTCTAGGTCGGAATCCACATGACAGTCATTCTCCAGGATGCCCAAAGAGGCTTCTATATCAGTGACTTTCTCTTCTACCAAGATGTTCTGAGAGCTTGTGTCGCCTGACTCATCCTCGGCTTTCTCCTTATGGGCAACATTCAGGCGCTTGAATGGCAGACGGGCTGAAATGGAGAGAAAGAAGCTGTGTTTCCAGTCAAAGTGTAATGACAATCCATCAATACTTTACTATTCTATGTGCTTGGAAACTATCAGCCTTCCTGGGCTTTGGGAGGAGACTTTTTCATGATTACAATGGAGCTGGGCGCGAGAGTTTACTCCTGTAATCCCAGCGGTCTTGGAGGCTGAGGCAGGAGGATGACAGGTTTGAGCGCAGCCAGGGTAACTCAGTAAGACTCTTGTCTTAAAATAAAAAAAGGGGCTGGCTAGGGATGTAGCAGGTTATGAAGGCTCTGGGCTCAATTTTCAACACCAGGAAAAAAAGGGAGGGTATGCAGCGGTGCAGTGGTATAGCACTTCCATAGCATGTGTAAGGCCTCAGCTTCATCCCCAGTGCTGTAAATAAAGTGATTAAGTAATTAAGCAAATGGTTCTATCAGGGCTGGGGATACTGCTCCGTGATAGTACTTGTCTAGCACACGAGATCCTGGGTTCAATTCCCAGCTACTTTCATTCTATACTTTTCTAACACGCTAGTTAAAAAACCAAAACCAGCAAGGCATGTGTAATCCCAGCACTTGGAAGGCTGATCCAGGAGGATCACCATGAGTTAAAGGCCAGCCTGGCCTAGAGTGAGTTCAAGGCCAACCTGAACTATATGGCAATGCCCTGTCTCAAAAAATCAAAACACAAATAAACAAAACAAACAAAAAAACACACAAAACCAAGATTTTTACTGGGGATACTGGCAGAATTTCAAA
>NW_004624828.1:5298598-5316349 GCF_000247695.1 Heterocephalus glaber
TGTCTGCAAATAAAAAAAAAAAAAAGAGCTGGGAACATAGCTCAGTGCAAAAGCCCTGGGTACTACCAAAAAAAAAAAGCAGGGTTTTTTTCTTCTTCTCCAGCCTCCTAGTACAAGCAGATCAACCCTAACATGAAAGGCTCCAAAATCTGAAACTCTTTAAGCAAACAGGCAACCTTTAAAAATATTGTACAGGGACAGGGGTATGGCTCAGTGGTAGAGTGTCTGCCCAGCACACGCATGACTCAGTTCCACCCTTGGCAGAGCAATATAAATAAATAAAACATTGATAATATTGGGGGTTTTTTGGTACCAGGGATCGAACTCAGGTCCTTGCGCTTGCGAGGCAGGCGGCGGAACCACTGAGCTAAATGTGTCCCAAATATTTTTGAATAAGGGACCTGTAAATGAATGAACTGTTTCTCTCCCCCTCAGAAAGGTGACTGCCCAAGATAACCATTTCACTCCTGTCCAGTGTTACCTTGTATCAGCTTCTTTGCTGGGAAGGTTGGTCTGTCTTTGCAATCCATGGCTGTGAATAAAAACATCAATGAGTAAGTTACTAAGTGTTGGAAAAAAGCCAACAAATATATACAGAACCAAGTACTTCAAGGTGATTCTCAAGTAGTGGTGATCCTGCCCTCTGCCCCAGGGAACAGTTGGCAATGTCTAGAGGGATATTTTGTTATCATGACAGGGTGGAGGGACTAAGAGATGCTACTCACATCTAGCTGGTAGAGGTCAGCATTACTACTAGATATCCTGCAATGTCCAGGCTAGGCCCCCTATGATGAATTATATGGTCCAAAAAGTGACTAGATTGAGAAATTCTGCCCTAGTTATAAGGTGATTTTCTTTGTAAAAATAAAGTTTTGTGATTGAAAGTTTTGTGATTGCTTCCCTCCAAATAGAACACTACCTCTCTAATAGCAGTGACTTGTTCCACACTGCACCTCAAGCTCAGGGTGTGAAATGTATAAGGAAGCCAATGAATGTGTAATTGGAAAAATAAAATGTGCATGAGAAAAGGTAGAGATGGGAGAAAACATCAGATTATCTATTTTACCATGAATGTGATCCTGAAGCATCTCTCTCCAACCTACTCCCTTCACCACCATGAAAGGTATAAAACTAGAAAACGAGCCCCAGGGATTTAGCTCAGTGGTTCCGCCACCTGCCTCGAAAGCGCAAGGTCCAGAGTTCAATCCCAGTACCAAAAAAGACCAAACCAAAACAAAAAAACTAGAAAAGGATTCATTTTGAGAAGGAATACAATTTAAGGCACTCTGAGCTTGTCAGGCAGGAGCTGACAAGACATAAGGGAGAACATCTTCCTGAAACAAGAATAACAACAAAATCAAGAAAATCATCTAATAAAGTCGATGCAGAACTGACCATAAATAGAACAAAGGCTGTGGATAAATGTATCTTTAAATAGTCAGGTTAACTTTAGATACTCACACCTGCTAGGCGATTTGGCTTAGAAAAAATCAAGTTATTTGGGCGAATCTACACACATTTTGTAAAAGCTACATGAAAATCAGACCAGGGCCTTCTAAAAAAAACAAAAAAACTCAGCTGTCCAGAGCTGAAACTACCCACCCACCTTCTAACTCCCACTTCTTCCTGGAAAATAAGAAAAGGTACCCCACTTTTTCCGTCTCCTCAAATGAAAAATATGTAATCTCTAGCCACTAAAATTTATTTTCAAGACAACCACCATGATTTGCATGTTTCTGAGCCACCAGCCTTGATGTACAGGTAACAGACATGACTTGTGCACAGAAGCAACCTTAGGTTGATATAAAAAAGGGACCCCATCCAAGGATCCAGACTTTTCAAAGGTACATATCCACAAACATTTGTGTGTGTACAGCATTACCAACTGCTCTTTATTCTGAAATTACATCCTTCCTAATTATACTGGGCATTAAAACATCCTGTCCTTTTATGCTCACATGCTTTTATGTCCTTTATATGGTCACAGCAAGCAGTGTTTGGTTTTAAATTTTTTTCAAAATTTAAGATTCTGACTTAAATAAAAAGGATCACAACTCCATGACAGTTAGTCCTCTTGATTTTATTTATATCAATTGTATGTCTGTGAAATTCCAAAGACAGATGGTGCAAGGGATCTATCTCCCTCTCTCTCTGTTTTTGTGTGTGTAGTACTGGGGATAGAACCCAGGCCCTCAGCAAGTCAGGCAAGGGCTCCACCCAAGAGCTATATCCCCGGGCAAGAGGCAGTTCTTGGGGGAGGGGTTGGATCCTATCTTATAGGTGACACTTGGTCACCTCTGGGAGTCATTTTTTGTTGTCACAACTGTAAAGAAGGGGTTGCTGCTAGCCTGGAGTGGGTGGAGGCCAGGAATGCCACTAAACACCCTACAGTGCCCAGGACTACCCCACACATCAGTATTGCTGGGACTGAGAAACCAGAAACTGGACTAGATGATGTCCCTTTCCACCCCTTAATCCATCCAACCAATACATGTCTATCAGGCCCCTGGTACCTGCCAAGCACTGTGCCGGGAGCGGGGGATTCAATGTGGAGTCAAGCAGGGGAGACCGGCGGTCAGGGTTTCCTTGGTTCCCCGCCCCACGTTTTGGGAGGCCTGCTGTGTGCTACAAAGACCCCTTCCAAGAAACACGGAGGAGACAGGCACCTTACTTATCAGACAGCACTAACAACTCCCTAGTCCCAGCTCCCGGCAATCCCCACCACACAAACCTCTTCCCTGGCTTGCCCTGACTCAAACAGACAGCAATTTCGGTTTCCCCATGCCTCAGTTTCCCCACCTGCTGTAAGGTCCAACTTGCTTAGGAAACAAATGCAACCAGGAGCATCCAAAGCCTGGCTCTTTCGCCTCCCTGAACCTCAGTTTCTCCTCTTGGCTCCATTGACCCATCACTCCCCCAGGGGGCCCTGGAAAGACCAACTGATGTGAAAGCGCCAAGGAAAGGAAACACATATATAAATATATGGTCTTGGCGGCAACAATAACGTCAAAGAGGGCGCTCTTGGAGCTGCAGGGCCCTGGCTCGGGATTGCAGGGCCTTGAGGACAGATCCCGGCCCGGGGCCCACAGGCGCATCCACCCCCACACCCGCCGCACCGACCCGCACAGGCCGCGTCGCCCCTTCCCCTCAGCGCGGGCCACAACACACCTGCGGCCGCTCCCCTGGCGCCCGGCGCCGCGCACTCCGGCTCCTCCAGCATCTCTTGGGCGGCAGTACGAGCTCCTCTCAGGCGGGGGGGGGCGCGAGCTCAGCTCCGGCGGCCGCTACTGCTCGCCCTCCCGCCTGCGCCAGGCTGCCGCGGCCGCCGCGCTCGTATTTGGCGGGAACCGCGGCGACCCCCGCAGCCCTCACGCTGATTGGGCGAGACCGCGTCACATGACACCTTACCTCGGGAAGAGAGGAGCGCTGGGAGCATCCTCGCGAGAGCCGTGGCTTCCATTCCTCCCAGGGCTCCCCTATTGATATTCCCGCGAGTGGGGGAGAGGAGGGTCTCTTTTCTGGCGAGCCGTCATTGGCTGGCGAGAGAAACTCTGCGATTGGGCATAGAGGATGTCAAGCTGAGAGCTAGGCACTGCGATTGGCTTTGCGCGTGGGAGGAGGGCGGGGAAGGATACGTCACGAGCGGTGCTATTGACAACAGGAAACGTGTTTAGCAGAGGACTGAAGTTTTGAGTTTATCTTGAATTGGGAATTAGTTGAAATATAACGATTGCTATTAAAATTACAAGTTACTTTCTCTACGAATAATAAAATACTGTCTTAGTGGACCTTTAGAAGCATTTGGCATGCAGTAAATATATTTAGAGAGAATGAATGAAACGGATGTTTCTGCTTTAATGCACAGGAATTTGGCACATGACTGCTCTACAAGCAGCTTTTTCCTGCCTGAGTTCTAAAACTTTAGGATTTTTTTTCAAGAACCTCTTTTTTACTCCACCTGCAATATGCTCAAGTGCTTGCAGCACTTTTTTTCCTTGAAGACAGCTGTGTTTATTAGTGTTATTTGACTAGTTTTATTAACTAATAATTAATTCATTTTGTGGTACTTAGAAGTGAACCCACAGGCGTTTTCCCACTGAACTACATCCCAACCCTTTTTATTTTTTATTTTATTTTTATTTTTTGGTACCAGGGATCGAACTTGGGTCCTTGAGCTTGCGAGGCAGGCGGCAGAACCACTGAGCTAAATCCCCGGCCCCTTTTTTATTTTTATTTATTTATTTTTGCTACAGGGGATCGAACTCGGGACCTTGTACTTGCAAGGGAGGCGGCAGCACCATTGAATCCCCGGCCCTCCAACCCTTTTTATTTTGAGACAAGATCTCGGTAAGTGGCCCAGATTGAACTCACCAATATTTGTCCGTGACTGATACATATTAGGCGCTCATCAAAGTGAATCCATGAATATCACTTGACTGAACTGTGTAGATCAAGCAAGTTAAAAGCCTCACACAGAGCTAAGTGTGTACCTCAGTGGGGAAATGCTTGCCTACTATGTGCCAAGGCCTAGGTTCCATTCCCAGCAACAGAAAAAAAGAGGCTCACACAGAAGAATAGAGACCTTCAGTGTCAGATTGTGAGTTTCAAAACAGGTTTTCTGGCTGGGCATGATAGTGCATATCTGTATTCCTGGCACTCTTGGGAGGCTGAGGCAGGAGGATCACCGTGAGTTTGAGGCCAGCCTGAACTGCATAGGGAGACCTTGTCTCAAAAAATAAATAAATAAATAAAAATAGGTTTTCCTTTTTTTTAAATTTTCTGGTACTGGGGATCAAACTCAGGACCTTGCACTTGCCGGGCAGACGCAGTGCCACTGAGCTAAATCCCTAGGCCAAAAAATAGGTTTTCTTCAGCACCAACATAACATCTCAGAAGAGGAGATGATGAGAAAAAAAATTGGAATCCAGCCAAGCTTTAGAATACTTTTTTGAGGTAGATTGAATAATCAATAAAATTGGTTAAGAAATAGAAAATTCAGAGACATCATTTTGGGGAAATTAGGCCATTACTCAAGGCCACAGTTCCCCTGTCTAAACTATAAGGGTGTTTTTCTCTTCCTTCTCTGACATGCTAGCATTCTGTAAACACAGTTGAGCATATCAGAATCACATGGGGAGCCTTTTCGAATTATTCACAATGGCTGGATTGGTATCTTGGGGGGTATGTATTCTTAGCAACCCTTTGATGTAGTCCACTTCTTCTGTTGAGGCATTTGGAAGTTTCTAGCAATCTTCTGTTTCAGAACAATCTCCCAAATCTATCAGCAGCTGCAACACTGAAGTTCTCAGCACTTTTTTGGGGGGGGGGGTACCAGGGATTGAACTAAGGACCTTGTGCTTTCGAGACAGGTGCTGTGCCAGTGAGCTAAATCCCCAGCCTTTCAGCACTTTTGTTGTAATCATTTTCTTTTTCCTCTTTTTGGATTCATTTACTCATTCCAACTCATTATTCATTCAATACTTTGTTTTCGTTTTTCAAGACAGAGTCTCACTATATAGTTCAGGTTGGCCTCAAACTCACCATTTACCCCAGGCTGGCCTCAAACTCGAACCCATCCTCCTGCCTTAGCCTCCTGAGTGCTAGGATTACAGGCATGCACCACCATTTCTGGCCATTCAATACAATTTTATCAACAGTTGATACAAAAATCCAAATCAATAAACATGCATCAATTTAGAGAGACTTCTTGGGGGAGGTGACATTCTAAGCAGGGTCCTTTCTATGCACAAAGGATGGAGGCAAGATTGGGGGGAAAAGTGCAAGAAAACAAAGTCCCACAGGCAACAGGGCTTACAGCAGATAAAGAGAGCAGAGATCAAGAGATGATGGAGCCAGGGGCAACCCACTTTCCAGTCCCCCTTCTGTCTCTCTTAGACAGAAGCTATCTTTCTCTCAATAAATTCTTCCTACTCTTAAAAAAAAAAAGATAAAAGGGGCCAAAAGTTACTCTTAAATTCCTTTGTTGCTTTGCTATCTTCTGGTTTGCTGTAAACTGTTGCCCCTCTGCCATGAGCCACCCTGTCTTGGAGCCAGCTGATTATGGACTGAAACCTCTACAGTGAGCTAAATAAACCTTTCCTCCCTTAAAAAAAAGAGAGAGAGAGAGAGAGAGAGGGATGATGGAGCCAAACTAGTCAGGTTCAGGAAGCTTGGAGAGTATTGGATGTGCAGCAGGTGGACTTTAAACAGAGGACTGTTGTGGTCTGAATTATGTTCTAAAAATGTCTTTTCAATTGCCTTGTAGGGGATGAATTAGAAAGGAGAATTGGAAGCTGGAATACCAGAGTGAAGGTTGGTAGAATAGCATAATCAAGGCGACACCCAGATGTGTGACTTGGGAAACTGAATGGATTGGACAGGGAACAGTGTGGGGAGCGGGGACAAAATACACAGAGGGATTGGGTCTCGTTGAGATGACCAAACAGGTCTCTGGAGAATCGTTAATCTGAGCTCCATCTCCCCCATTGCTTTTCCAACTAGAGCGAGGCGCTTTTCCTGAAACTTTAGGTTCACCTCCGCTACTCTAGGAGGCGCTACAGCCTCTATGGCCTCTCTAGGTTTATTATATCGATAACAAAGTGCGCGTGCGCTCTCCGGCCGACAGGGGGCGCGCGTGAGCAGACAGGGAGGGGGGTGGTGCGGTGGGGCCGGTACCGGAAGTGTGCGGTTGCCATGTAATATCCTGGAATCGCGGGCGCGCAAGTAGCTGAGGCGGCGTCGGGGCGGGCGCGGAGTTGGCCAGCGGGTGGTGGAGGCGGCGCCGATAGGGGCCGCCGAGGCACGAGAGGGATTGGCGGCGCCCGGGAAACCTGAGGCTTGAGCGGGGCCTGCGGTTTACTCAGACCGGGCGGGAGGCCCGAAAGCGGGAGGCAGCATGTCGGTGGCGGGGCTGAAGAAGCAGTTCTACAAGGCGAGCCAGGTGAGCAGAGGCCGAAGCAAGGGAACCCCGTTTGGCCGGAGTGGGGGGCCAGGCCCGGCCCTGGCTCGGAAGGGGACCGAAGGGACTGCGCTGCTACGTGTCCCCTGCTGGGTAGGGGAACCGAGGATGGCGGGGTGGGGGGGTGGCCGCGAGGAGACCCAGGCCATGGTGTCTTTAGGGTTCCCAAGGGTCCTCTAAAGGGCGGGCAACATTCCTGGGAGGAGCAGAATGTATCCAGAGGCCGGCCCGGGACGTGGATCGACCCTTCTCTCTTCCTTTTTCCCCCCTCCCTTTTAAAAGTGTGTGTGTGTGGGGGGGAGAAACTAAGCCCCGAGGCTGTGGACCCAGGATTCTTGCCAGATTCTTGCCCCCTGAGGGGGCAAGGAAAATTGTGCCTAGAGCAAGTGTTTTCAAAATTCTCTTGATGGACAGGGTACAAAGTTGAACTGGCAGAAGGAAAAGTCAGTTTCCGCCCCTTTCCGCTCTTGCCACACAGAGACTGTTACCGACTCCTAATGTCCTTGTCCAAAAATATGGATACACTTTTCCTTTAAACATACATGGGCACAGTGATCACACACTCTGTGTAATCCTGTGTACTGTACTTTGTGGGGGTTTTTTTGTTAAATGTGTCTTGGAGGTCACACTAGAGTTGTAATTCTCCATCCCAGCAGTGTTGACATTTGGGGATGGATCTGGAGACAGATCATTCTCTGGAGTGGGGGCTGTCCTAGGCATGGCAGAGTGTTGATCAGCATCACTGGTTTCCACCTGCACCATCCCAGAAGCTGTCCT
This sequence comes from Heterocephalus glaber, assembly GCF_000247695.1. Next base: position 5,306,334 of record NW_004624828.1, read on the forward strand.
GACAGCCTGTCTTGACAGCCACAGATGTCCTGAGAGACATCACAAGTGTCTCCTGAGGGTAGAATCCTTTTGTCCTTCTCTCCCAACTTCTGTGTTAAACCATACTCCTAGAGTTTCTTGAATTTTTTTTTTTTTTTTCAAGACAGGGTCTTGCTATGTTGTTCAGCCTGGCCTCAGACTCCTGGGCTCAAGGGATCCTTCTGCCTCAGCCTCCCAAGTGGCTGGAACTATAAATTGGCACAGCCAGTTGGATCTTTTTAATGGGTGGCTGAAATGTACCATAATTTATTTAACCACTTGCCTACTGATAGATGTTTAGATTGTTTCCAGTAACATTTTGCTACAACAGTTCCACAGTGAATATCTTTGCTTGTAAGTGTGATTGGTTTTCTAGTATAAATTCCCGGAATCGGGATACTAAATTCAACACTAACTGCCTTTGGGCAGAGGATTTAGCTCAGTGGTTCTGCTGCCTGCCTTGAAAGCGAAGTCTCGATTTCAATCCCTGGTACCAAAAAAAAAAAAAGACTAACTGATTTTTACTGTGACAGTCCCACATGCAGAAACAGAATATGAACTTTGTTAAAAAATGCAAATGAGGGTCTTGGGTGCAGCTCAGTGGCACCTTCCATCCTAGCTTCTGGGGGACCTGGATTCCAGCCTCAGCACTACACACAAGAAAGCTAAATGCAGACATCTGAGGGGGTTCCTACTGCACTCTGAGGATCAGGGGAATAAACTTGGGCCACAGTGGGCCGGGGGAGGCAGAGGAGAGCCACTTGGCCCGGCTGCAGCTTACTCCACCCGAAGTGTCTCTGAGGGAACCGGCCATGGTCTCTGGCTGAGGGCTCACAGTATTTGTTCCAGCTGCCCTTATCCCTTCACTGTGTGTGGGACACTAACTCCGCCAGCTCCTTCTCTTCCAGGCAGTCCAAGCAGTCCCAGATGCCTTGATTCCTACTGGCCTGTGCATCCCAGGTTAAGAACTTTGGGTGTGGAGTTGGTGTGCATAGATTCCACAGTGGAATGAGCAATGATCTCAGGAATTATTTGGGCTGTGCTGGCCAGCAGGGCTGTACCCACAATTTGTAGAGGCCCCATGAGAGGGAAGAGATGCTCTTAGTAACATGCAGCTGGTGTCTTGCCCCTGGAGGGAAAAAGCAATGACCCTGGCGGTTATCTAAAATAAAGATATCTGGGGTCCGTCTTTAGACAGCAGATGATGACTAAACCCTGGGGGAAGAGAGATTTAATCCAGAAGATTTTTAGGATTGTTGCTAGGACCATGTTCCTTTGCCCCAGCAGGATAGAACTGAGTGGATTTTGGCCAGCAGGCAGGAGATCCCACATGCCTGGGAGGCAGATCTCTTGATGGGACTCTGATGCAGGACTTTCTGTGGGAAACATCACCAGAGGCCTTAGGAGAATTCATCCACCTCTTGGTTCTCTCTTGTAGTGAGGGCTCTGGAGGCCCTCTGCTTCCCACGCCCAGTGTCAGGCCTGTTGGTGGCCCATGCAGTCCCCAGGGCACATTTTCCCTGAGGGACCTGCTCAGATTCTCAGGCTGCCCACCGGAACTTGTCTTCTCTTTGGGGCCTGCATTGAGCTGTGGATAGCATCACAAAGCCTGGAAAGCACAGCCCAGTGTAAGCTGGCAGTTGGGATCAATCTGCTGTTTGAAGGTTCTGAGGCTTTGTCCCAAAGAATGAGTGCAGTGGCCACTGCTTCCTCTGAGCTGTTTTGGCCTCCTTACCAGTTCTCTGTCAAGCTGTGCTGTCTGGAATCACCCTGGCTATGTTCCATCCTCTTCTGCAATCCTTTCCAGTTCTCCCACATCTCCCTTGTTTATCTGGCTGTGTCTGTACCTCTTGTTTCTTTTTTCTGTTTCTTTTTTTTTTTTTTGGTACCGGGGATCAAACTCAGGACCTTGCACTTGCGAGGCAGGCACCGGAACCACTGAGCTAAATCCCTGGCCTTGTTTCTTTCTTCTTCCTCCTCAGTCACACCTCCTGTCCTCTCCTGAGCCTTCAGAATGTAGTCGCCTGTAGAAAAGAGAAACCTCCACTTGTGTATTGACAGCTGACATGCCTGGTTTCTCACCATGTGACTAGGCAGCAGGCTTTAAACCAGTGATCTCAACTTGTGACGCTTATCTGGCCTAACCTAGAAATGCTCCCCAACACACACAAAAGTATTTGGGGACACTCATCTTCCTGTGGGATACAGGTCTCACCCAGGGCCCGTTCTGCCCTCCAGAGGACACTGACTGTCTGGGGACATGTGTGGTTGTCAACAACTTGATGTGGTGCTGCTGGCTTCCAGTGCAGCACCATATCCTGTAAAGTACAGGATGTGCCTCAACCCCTTACCCCAGTAATTTTCTGGCTCCAGATGTCAACAGTAAGGAGTTCAGAAACCCTGCCTTTGAGGTTTGAGAAAAGTGAAGATAATTAAACCAGAACAACAAAAAAATCCCTGCTGGGTCGTTCTTATGGTACCTGCCTGATTTTTCTAGTTTTCAAAGCACAGACAACCCTGTGTACACAGATGGATGCCTACAGAACTCATCGGGATGACCCTCACCTCAAAGTGTTTGAGACAGTTTTGAAGAGAAGCTCCCAGTGGTATCAGGAGGCCAGGGATGCTGCTGGGCATCCTATAATGTGCAGGGTGGCCCCCAAAGGTCAACACCGATTGTTTTTTTGGGGGGGGCCACCGGGGATCGAACTCGGGACCTTGTCCTTGCAAGGCAGGCGCCGGAACCACTGAGCTGAATCCCAAGCCCCCATCAACACCGTTCTTAAGAAACCTGTTTGAAAACAGGTCCTGGATGTCAAAGACCTGTCACAGTGTCACAAATTTGCAAATTGAGAAACAAGCCAGGTGCAGGGGCAGCCAGGGCCCGGAAAGAAAAATTGGGTTTTCGGCAGTGGAGGCAAAGTTTGTGATCTCTTGTTGTTGGCACAGTGTGATCTTAGCAGATGCCATGGCAGTTCACCACCTGGCACAACCTCTTCAGCTCATGTTCAAAATTGGTCTGAGCTCGCCTGGGAAGTGTACAAGGTTTTGCTTACAGGGTGGGGGAAGTTGAAGGATCGATACAGAGGCAAGCAGGACAAGGTCTCCTCCCTCTTACCCGGGTAAGCCACTTTCTCAGTGCTCCCTGGCATTTGTGCACATCTAGGACTAGGGTACTCTTAGTATTTCCAGGGAACTGAGGAAGTTTATATATTTTAAAAATCCACTAGCAAGATGCAGACTCAGATGTTCACTTCTCAGTGGAGGGGGTGACGTTGCTTCCAGGCCTAAAGTGCTTGCTAGTTTCCTGATCATTCTTGTGGCCAGACCACGTGGAGATTTGAGTGTAACTAGGGATAGCGCTGGCGGCTGCCTGGAATGCTGGCCTGACCTTTTTTTTTTTTTCTTTCTGTCTGAAAGGAGGGGGAAGAATTTGAAAAGAAAGATTGGGCTGCTAAGTTAAGAGGAAAATTCAGGACTGCTTCACCTCCCATGGCTGTTTTCTTGTTTTGTTTTATTTGCAGTGCATTGGATTGAATCTGGGGCCTCATGCATGCTGGGTAAGCGCTCACCACTGAGCAGCATCCCCAGCCCCTCACCCATGGCTTTGAAGTGTGTTGATGTTCTCTGGGCCCAGGGTCTGACCCAAAAGGAAAGAACACACTTCCTGTGAGAGGCCGGGGCTCAGGGGAGAGTGGAAGCTGAGGACCCTATGTCCCACCCTATAAAAAGAAAAAGGCAGAGTGAGTGGGGTTGGCACATGGTTGATGTGTTAGGACATTCCCAAATGCTGCTGCTTTGACCGTGTGTGTGTGTGTGTGTGTGTGTGTGTGTGTGTGTGTGTGTGTGTGTGTGTGTGTGTCTCTCTCTCTCTCTGTGTGCTGTGTCTGTGTGCTGGGGATGGAACCCAGGGCCTTGTGCATGCTAAGCATACGCTGAGGCACAGACCTACTTTTCAGACCTCATTTTGTGGAAGCACACCTTTGCTTTCCAAGAAAAGTGCTTGGCTTGTTAAGTGACAAATGCAGAATGACTTTTTTTTACTGGGGATGGAACCCAGGGCCTTTGCACAGAGCTACATCCCCAGCCCTTTTTATTTTTTATTTTGAGACAGGGTCTCACTAACTCATTAAATTGCCCAGGCATAGCTCGAACTTGTGATCCTCCTGCCTCAGCCTTCCATAGTGCTGGGATTACAGGCATGCGCCACTATACCTGGCTGTTTATTTATTTATTTTTTGAGACAGGGTCTCATTATGTTCCAGCTCAGGCTGGGCCCCAATTTGTGATCCTTGCCTCAGCCGCTGAGTACTGGGAGTATGGGATGCCCCACCACGCTGCACTCTCACTTCTTTCTTCTCTTTTGTGATGCTGGGGACTGAACCCAGGGCCTTCAGTGCACTGCACACACACTGTACCGCTGAGCTGCGCCCCCAGCTCCCAGTCTGATTTCCTCCACATGTAACTGCTGCGTATTTGGCCACATATAAACTAATCGCCAAAGGCTGGCCCCTGAGTCAGAACCCTGTGCTCCCTGAAGACTGGCTGTGCTCTGTGCGAGCTAATTGCCCTGCTTATCTGGGTGTGTAGCACCAGGCCCCACCATGCTTAATTACAGACCAGGTGCCACTTAATCACAGCCTGCCAGGTGAGGGGTTCAGTGTCTCCCGTTCTGGTTAAGAAACTGGGGGCTGTCACATCGTGGAGACCCCAGACATACCACTGACTCATGGAGTGCCCTGGGAAAATGGTCCTGTTGCCCTGCCTAGTCTTTTGTGGGGTTGACCACCACTGTAGTCCACAGTGCCTTTGGGGGCCCAGTTGCTCCGTTTTCTCCCTCCCTGGTTATTACACACACCCACTCTGCGATGCTCCAAGGAGGGTAGCCTCCTGGTGGCCCCATCCCAATGGTCTGTGTGTGTCCAGCGGCCTTTAACCCAGGGCTCTGGAGCACAGCTGTGTTCTCACTCCTCCCTTGGCACCTGTCCTCTTCCTCTCCCTTCATTGCCAGTATTCTGAAACTGAGCTGATCTGGGGCATCTGTAATCTACAGCATGCAGCCAACTTTCCCCGATAGGATTTCTGAGGCAGCCACACAATTTGGCACTGGAGTAGGCCCACTGGCTGGCCATGGAGAGAGGAACGGAAAACTGTCCTCTGTTTCTGCTTTCCATGGGCTGAGGTGGGCGGGCGTCCCTGAACCCTAGGAGGGTTCCGTGAGGAAGCACTCTGGGCCCGGCCTGTTTGGCCCTGGTGTGGGGGGAGACCATGGCACAGTCTTCATCCTCTCCCACTGTCACCCTGGTGGCTGTTTAATGTGGCTGCTGAGGTAGCAGGGGCCAGCTCTTGTCCCCTTTCAGAGCTGTCCCTGGAAAGCTGGAGGGAAAAATGTAGAGGCTGCACAGCAGCTGGTCTGCCCCTGCCTTCCCTCCCTCACTCCTTCCCCATGACCTTCCACAGAGCTGGATTTGGCTGCATTCTTCCTGAGCACTGCATTTTGGGTGCATTTCTGCTGTTTCCTGTTAGGCAGTCACCAGGACCCCCACACAGGCAGGCTCCAGGAGGATGGTGGATTCATCCTTCTTTTCCGCTCAGCTTCTAGCAAAACCTGCTGACTGGGCCCCGAGATGGGGTCACACAGACTTCCCAACCACAGCAGGAAACAGGATGGCCATTTCCTCCTCAGCCCTGACTCAGCACCCACCAGCTGCTGGCCATCCGGGCAGGCTCCTTTTTGCACCTGACTGTGGGGACGAGGGACAGATGGTATAGTGGGTGCAGATCTTCAGGGTTCACGACCACAGCAGGCTTACAGCATCCAAGCAGTGTTGGATGTTCGCCCAATGAGGGCAGGCGGGTGGATGTCTGCCCCAGCTGCCCTTTTACCCTCTACCTTCACCCTGCTGTCTCCCGGTCCCCTGAGTGGTGAGAACCTGGCTCAGTTTCAGATTGATCTGGGTAATGGATGATTCCATTGTCCTTGTTACTAGATAATAAGCTCTTTGCAGGCAGGAACCTGTGTTGTCCCCCAGTGCTGAGCCTGCTCCTTGGCCTGTCCCAGGTGGCCTTGGGCGAGCATGTCCTAGAGGAAGACAAGGACCTGGCATTCCCTCCAAGCTCTTTCCTGTCATTTAGGACCTTCTGGATCCCCCACGCCTCACAGCTGTAAATCCCACCCGTTATGGGTGGCACAAGCAGTTGGACTGCTCTACCAAGCGCATCAGGGCCTGGGCCCTCTGCCTCCTCTCTGATGGCTGGACGGTGCCTCTTCTCTCTTCCCACTCCACACTTGCTCCAATTCTCCTCTCACCCATCTGCATCCACCCTCATCCTTCCTACCTCCTAGCACCTGGCCCTGAGGCCTCCCTCATCAGGTGCGCTCCTGAGGGACACCGTGCCTGAACACCTGTGCCAGGTCCTCATCCCACTAGGCTGACAGCTCATCAGGTTTAGTCTGTGCCCTGCCAGAGTGGACACAGGACAGCTCATCAGTGCTCTGTGATGACGAGAAGACTTAGGCGGCGGGCTCCTGCTCAGAACAGGAGTGGGCTGTCCCTTGACAGGGCCTCCTGCAATGTCCCTGGAGGTGGCTCAGCACCCGCTCTGGTCACCTGGCCTGGCTTCTGCTCAGGCTTGGGCAGAGCTTCAGGAAATTGAGTGACTGACAAGACCTTTGAGAACTTAATAGGCAATAAGTTTGACTAGTCTTAAAACAAAATAGAACGCTCGGAGATCATTCCACAAAGCCTTCCCATTGGCTTGGGGTATGCCCTGAGTGCTCTGGGGGCTGTGGGCTCCAGTGACCTGCATGGGCTGGCTGGGGCCCTGATCAGCATCTGGGGCAGTCTCTAACCCACAGCCTCCAGAGCGGACCCGTCCAGCAGAGCTGGGGCATCTACCTTCATGCTTGATGTGGGCTGGGTTCAGACACGCCCAGGGCTGCTGGCCAGCCTGCGCCAAAGTGGATGTTTCCCTGGTTCAAGTTTTCCTGTAACTGGGCCACTCCCTGTGGCCCATTTCACTCTCCTCAGCTGGTCTCTTAGACTTCACTGTCTTCAGCAGGGCCTGTGCCCAGCACCCCTATCTTCCAGCTCCCTCCTGGATTCATACCAATGCTGTCTTTGTCCCTTCTCTAACTTTCTCTGCGGGCCCTTATTGTCCCTCTGGGATCTCTCTGCTGACCTCCCAACCTGTCCCTGGGCCTGCCTGCCACCCTCCCTGTAAATGCCTTCCAAACCTGCCTCTCCCATCCCAGTATTCAGATGTAACACTCCCATGCCACGTGACCCTGGCTTGCTGGCCACCTTCCCCTCAGCCTGTCCCACCAGCCTGTAAGCCACCACACCTGGTGGTGCAGTGGGCCGGTGTGGAACTCGGAACTGGCCACCAGGGCTTCTTGCCTGGTACCTTCACTGAGACTTGAATTCACAGGTCAATTGGGCATTTCCTCCTTCGTAACAAGCTTGCTTTTTAAATTCCTCTTTAAAGGAATCTTGCTGGGGTACGGCTCCATGGTAGAGCCCTGGCTGGCATGCATGGGTTCCTGGGTTCCATTCCCAGCACTGGAAAAATGGGGCTAGGGGATCCTGGTATTCCTTGTTATCAGTAATGGTAACTGGAACAGCAGATAGATCTGCAGTAAAACCATCTCTTCCTCTGAGACTCTGCCCTGTGCCCCAGTCCCGGAGCTGTCCAGGCCTCAGCAGTGCCCGCCTGGTTTCTTGTGGCCAGAAGCAGCAGCATTGAGAACTGTGGGAATAGTGTTCTTACCATGTGATTTGCAGACTTGTCCCTGTGTTACCTCCCATGCTGTGGGACACATACCCCCATGTAAGCTGCATTTTCTTTATTCCTGGCATCCAGTGCTGTACCCTGAAGTCACATTTAGAAAATCGGAACCTAGTGGACCTGGATTCAGCTCGGAAGATGCCGTGGCTGCAGGTGGACTTGGTGACACCCTTGGGGAAGGCTGCAATGTTGTCACGTTGATATTCTTAGAGAGTCTCTGTTGTTACCTTGGCTAGTAATTTCAGTATCTCTCAGTAAGCCACAATCCAGGCCTGTTTTTTAAAGCAGGGCAGTTGTTGCATGATTTTCCTGCCATTGGTTTGGCCCTTGGTTCTGCAGTTAGCAGAGTCTCTTGTGCTTAGGAAGCCCCTGGGGAAGGGCCCTCTCCTTCACCACACACTGGCTCTGTGGAGCATCCTTTGCAGCTACTGTGACAGGTAGCAGAGGCAGCCAGGGAGCTGGTGGGAGTGCTCCATCCCTGGGGTTGCATCTCCTCCCAAGGAGGCCTCTGTCGTGCTTTCTGAGAGTGAGACTTGTCGCTATTATTTTAGGAATGCGAAAAGACAAACCAAGAACTGAGTCGATCTCTTGCCTCTTGTCTGTCCTCTGGTCGAGTCCAATACCCGGACCACACCTCCGAGAGTCTGGGCTGCCATAGTACACCCCTGGTAGCCAGATGGTATCTGAGAATGTGATGGTTCAAGGTGGCCCTGCTGTGTGGGTCATTCTGACCAGCTCCCACATCTTCATTTCACAGTGGCAGGCTCTCTGGGAAGCCCCCAACCCTCTGCCTCCCCGCTCTGCACCAGTTGGGCCAGCTGAGCACATTCAGTGGCCAGGAAGCCCGCCTGGGAGGAGTGCTAGGACCTGCAAGGCATGGGGTGGGGCCTTGCTGCCCATGCTGTTTCCGGGCCTGGGGCAAGTGTTAGCCTCCTTTCAGGGCTGCAGTCCCGTAGCCTGCTCAGGGTTAAAAGGTGTCTCAGACACCGGGAGAGGTCTGAGGACTATCCGGTGCCTCAGACTAAGGGCCACCACCCAGCTTCATAAAACAAGGATTGCTCTTGGCGTGGTGGCAGACGCCTGTCATTGCAACAGTCAGGAGGCTGACAGGCAGGAGGATCACAAGCCTAAACTGTAGTGAGACCCTATCTCGAAAAACACAAAAAATTAAAACAAGAGTCACTGGTACCACAGCAGCCCACGCCTCCCCGCTTCACAGCACATGGGAGTACGATGAAAGTTGGGTGGTGTGGACTTGCCAGCCACTCTACAGTGCATGGCGTTGTGGGGCTATTGTTGGGAACCTGCTTTGTGACTTCTGTAGGCAAGCTCCAATCACACCGATACCCACCTTTGCATGTACTTCTTCGCTCTATGGCTCCCCTCTGGCAGTCTTGTTGAGACTGCCTGTTCTGGTAGTGACATTCCGGATGTTTCCGGTTCTTGCTCTGTCATGTAGCGGGGCAGGAACCATCCTTGTGGCCATCTTGGGCACGTGTCTGAGTCTCTGGAGTTGTACCTTCCTTGATGTAACTGTCTAGGTTTTCATCGGTCCTGGCCTAGAAAAAAACAAGCTATTGGATTTGGCCAATCGAAAGTCTTGGACCTAGAGCTGGCGGGTGTCAAGTGATCAAGCATTTGTAAAGCGTGACATTTCAGCTGCCCTGTTGTGCTGAACATGCCTGGCAGCCATGGCCAGCTGGGGGGGGGGGTCTCCTCATGCACAGGGCCAGCTCTATGTGGTCCGGAGGGTGCTGGACCTCAGATAAACCAAAGGAACCACACTGCTGTCAGCTCAGTCCCAGTTTCTGCCAGTGACCTCCTTGTCAGCTTAAATTTCCTCAAGGACCAAATCCGTGGGCCAAATCTTCACCTCCATGGAAGTTGTCCCCTGGTCCCTGGACTCCCACCTTAGTAATGTGAAAGCTGTCATAGAAGACCCGCAGTCACCATTGTTTAATTGACATCTAAAGACAGGCCTTGGTTTCAGGTTTATGTAGAAAATGCCACTGCCTGTCTAACCCTGAGGGTACCCACACCCTGAGAACCCCACTGCAGGATTCAACTTGCACTGATTCCCATCCGTCATGTTAAGAGTCATCTGCTGCATGGAAAAGCTGGGCGATTTCTGATCTTCACACCGTGTTTTTTCCAGTGGAGGCCATTGAAGGCTCACACCAGATACTCTGTGTGTGTGTGTGTGTGTGTGT
>NW_004624828.1:5316454-5392102 GCF_000247695.1 Heterocephalus glaber
GTGTGTGTGTGTGTGTGTGTGTGTGTGTGTGTGTGTGTTGAGTTAGGGACTTGCTAAGTTGCCCAGGCCTCAGCCTCCCCAGTAGCTGAGATGACAGGTGTGCACCACACACCCAGCCAGATGACTCAGTGACCCTGATGTCGTCAAGACAGACACATCAGAATCCTCTCCTGGGCTGCATTTCCAAGCACCAGCCTGTGTCCCCTTTTTTCTGCCCCTCCTCTTATCTGTCCTCTCCTCTATCAAAGCCAGAACTGGCTGCCTCTTTGTGAATCATCACTGCCTCCTCCCTCCCAAGCGCCGCACCTCCTTGGACAGACCTCGTGGTGATGTTTATGTGTGTCTATGTTACTCACCTTTTCTCTCCTGCCTTTGTCACATAAAAATAATAAATACTTGTCGAATGCACAAGCCCAGCCTCGAAGGGTGGATCCAGGCAGCTGATTTTGACCCTGGGCGGTCGGCCTGTCCAGTCAGAGCAGGTCAAACCCAGTGGGATAGCATCCCAGACCAAGTGGTGGTGGCTGTGGCTGAAGTCAGCCAATGAGGAGCAGCCAGTAGCAGAGGCAGCATTCTCCATGTGGGCCGGGCACCAGGGTGACTCACATGGCGCTCGAGCTCTGGAGGGTGGGCGGAATTTGGATGTAGGAAGGAAAGAGCCATCTCCAGTGTGGCAGGAGCCCACATTCTGGGTAGCTCACTAGGCAAGCAGGTGGGGACAGCCGCACGCTGTGCTGCTGTGCCACCCCACTTATCCCCCATCTGGCCCAGCAGTCTGCCTGCTGGGCCTGCGCACTGGGAGGAGTCCGGCTACTGGACTGTTATGGCAAGTGGGAGAGATTTGAGTATTACTATGGTTACCTCAGGAAGTAGCAGCACCTGGCCCTCTGTCACACAGGTGGTGACAGGAGGGCAGGACTGCTTTTCTTCCACAAAAAAAGCAAAATCACAGCCAATCCTGGTGGCACATGCCTGTCATCTCAGCATTCTGGGAGGCTGAGACAGGAGGATCAAGCCCAGGCTGGGCAACTTAGCAATTCAGCAAGAACCTGTCTCAAAATAGAAAATTAAAATGGCTGATGAAGCCAGGCATGGTGGCACACGCCTGTAATCCCAGCACTTGGGAGGCTGAGGCAGGAGGATGGCCGTGAGTTCAAGGCCAGCCTGAGCTACATAGTAAGTTCAAGACTAGCCTGAACTAATATCCAAAGACTCTGTCTCAAAGCAAACAAACAAATAATGATAATAAACAAAAAGGGCTGGGGCTGTAGCATGGTGGGAAGGCCCTGGGTTCCACTCCCAGTGCCACTGGAAAAATGAAATCACAATCCAGGCCGTTGCTGTGAGTGCTCTGCCTGCCCCACAACCACCATCTTGGCACAGTGCAGCAAGACACGCACCCCATCGTGGCCCACAGACTCCAGCACAGAGCACGGGCTCAGCTTCCTGGGAGTGGTCACGTGCTAGCCGTGTCTCAAGGGTGGGGACAGCATGGCTGAGTGAGGCCGAGAAGGGAGGGATGTCCCGATGAAGGCTCCGTCTGCCTGCTGGAGGAAGAGTGGTTGCACAGGGCCTTGGGCTGGCGGAGCACCAGGCCGAGGGGCAGCAAGAAGAGGAGAGGCCCCCAGGCCGTGCCAGTGGCCGCTGCATCAGAGAGCTGGGGGTTTCACACCAGCTTCACATCCAGTCATTTGTCCTCCATGCCTGCTCCTCTTCTTCCCCCTCCCACATTGTCACACCATGGGCAAGATCTGGTGCTGTGAGCTCTACGGTGTCCGATCAGGCCTTGGCACTAGCATTAGGATCCGTGGGCACCGCATGGGAGGCTGAGGGCAAGGCCCTTCCCAAGCTTTCTAGGGCACATGTCTCACAGTGCATCCTCCCTGGTCTTCCCGCTTTACAGATGAGGAAACTGACACCAAAGTAGTTTCTGGTTCTCTTTGTGTGTGTTGTGCAAGGGTGAGACTAGAACCCAGCATTGTGCATGTGAGTTGTGAGCGCTCTGCCACTGAGCCGCACCAGCCAGACCCAGGCCTGGGGCCACCAGTGCCGACTGACCCCTTCCCCAGGCCATCACCTGGCCTGCCTCGTGACCTTGTGGACCTGGCTCTGACTTAACGTCTTACACAATGTGTTCTGCCTGGTCCTGTCCTCAGGAGGCACGTTTGGGGACAGGGTCTGCTGGGGTGGGTAGGGGACACTGGTTGGTCCCGTGCGGTGTTGCTCAAGTGCAGATGAGGCTTGGGTGACAGTCCCAGGTTCTGCGGCAGAGAAAGGCCCCCTGAGAACCTCCCAGAGCCCCCACCCACCTGGAAGGTTGGGTGTTGGGACCCTAGTGTGCGGATCTGAGTGCAAGTCCTTGGGAAAAGCAGCCTGCTGTGCCTGCTGCGGAGTTCATGGCGAGGCCAGGAGCCGTTGCCCAGGGGCAGCCCAGCAGCAGCTCCTGACTCCATGCCCCCTTGTCTTATCCTCTGATGCCCAGGGGTGGGTGGTCAGGGCCTACTTCCAGTTAAAGGACAGGCGCACTACACTCTCCGCGGGTGAGTGCCGGTGACCGGGGTGCGTGCATGGTGCCAGGCGCTGACACCTGTCGCCGCCCAGGGCCAGTGTGGTCCGCCAGCCTGGAGGGGAAGCCCTCCTGGCAGCTCACCTCCCGATCACCCCACCTTTCCCTGTGCTGGCCCGCCCAGTGTGTCTGCTAGCCGCACGTCAGGAAACTGGTTGGTCTCCCTGACCCTGGCTATGTGTCACCTGTCACCTGAGCTGATGGGACAAGTGAGGATTGGAGCCGGCATGGGCGCTTTTCTCAGCCTTCCTGGGACCTGCTTTGTGGCTCTCCCATCTGGTGTGGGGAGAGTTCGCCACAGGGATGTGTCCTGTTTCTGTTGGGCCATCAGAGAATCCTGCCTGTCCCGGGTCCTGTCCTCCCAGGCGTCAGACCTGTCCCTTCTTAGGGCAGCCTTGTCCACTCCGAGAGCCAGGTCCCCAGGGTGCCAGCCCCACCGTCCCAGCTTTCTCAGACCTTGCTGTTGGCAACTTTCCTCACCTTTCTGTGCCCTGGTGAGGGAGCCACTGTGGCAAAGCAGGGGCGGGGGCAGAGCCCCTGGGAGCAGCACAAGGGGACCAGGTTGGGGGGAAAGGATTCTCTGAGGCTCCCAGAGCCCAGCCCTCCCCAGGCAGAATGCAGTGCGGACCTCCAGAGGTGGTCACAAGTGCCCACCAAGCACCTCTTTGTCTCAGACGCTGCTGTCCTGTGGTAGGGAGGCTGTGACCAAGCAATATGGGCGGTGTGAAGACAACACAGGGACAGGACAAGGGTCAACCTGTGAGCAGGGCACTTGGGACAAGACCCAGCCTGGGAGGGGACAGCCAGGGCAGAGGCCCCTGTGGACATGGACACAAGGTTGGTGCCTTCACAGGACAGACATGAGGTGAGGGGCAGGGGCTCAAGAGGGGCGGTGACAGTGTATGCTGGGGGTCCCTCTTGCCTGGATCAGAGATGGGCAATCAGGAGGCCTTTAAAAGTGGAAGGAGTGCCTGTGTTTCCGAGGGGCTGGGAGCAGGGCCTCTGGGCTGGGCCCCCCATGTTTGGGACAGAGGTTGTCTGGCTCTGCAGCCCCAGCAGCTCTGATGCCCCACAGGATTTCAAAGTTGCCTCTTCCAGCTCTTCCTGCAGGCTCTCTTTCATCGGCCCTGCCGTGGTGAAAACACCGCACCCTTCCCTTGAATGTGCGGAACTCCATCCTGCCCCCCCTGCCCCGCCCTCCGTGCATGAGCTGTATGCAGGGCCTTACTGCTTCATTTGTTTGTGGTTGGGGTTTTCTTTTTATAACTCTTCTTCTGAAGTTGATGTTACCTGGGTGACAGGCAGCCCTCCTGCCACATCCCCAGATGAGACACTGAATGCATGAGGCTGGTTTCTACCTGGACCCTTGGCGAGCTGAGAGGTCCTGAGAGGAGCCTCCAGCAGTCCCTGTACCCCTGCCTGGGGTAAATCCCTCTGGGGGACCAAAAATGTGTGGGTCCCAGGTCAGGCTGTTCTGTGTTTCCCAGTAGGGGGCAAGTGAGCCCCTCCCAAGTCTACATCTTGGATGCCTGGCAGGACCCAGGAACCTTGCCTTTCAACCATCCCCACTGTGCCCTGCGCAGAGCCACCTTCAGTGAGGGCCTGGTGGCCTCTTTCTGCATCAGTGGCATCGTGACCAGCTCCCTGTCTAGCACGTTCTTGGTGTTTGTCCCGGCTTTGTGCCATTCCAGGCTTTGGACACAGGCTGTCTCTTCTGTGCCACCTCACACAGTGAATGTCACCTCTGTTTCCTTACACAGCTAACCCCAGGGATTCCAGGGCCACTCCTCAGCACTGTGTGGCCATGCTGACCCCTGGAGTGCAGGGTTAGATGCCAGGTGGCACCAGACCCCTGGCCAGGACCTTGCCCAGCAGAGGAAGGAGCAGAGACCGTGCCCTAATCTGGAGCTGACCTCGGGTGCCTGTTGTCTCACGGTGCATCCTCTCCCAGCACCCCAGTAGTGCGGGTCAGTCAGGTGTGGGAGCAGCCTCTGCATGGGGGACTCAGGACACCTGGGCTCCCAGCTCCCCTTACCTGCCTTCTGTCTGCTGTCAGCACATGTGGTCGACCAGGTGCTGCTCGGCTGCGGGTGTGGAGACTCCGTCCAGACGTTGCAGGTGTCGAGGGGGCCCAGCAGGCTGTCTGTTCCTCGTGGATGGTGAATGGGTAGCAGGAGTGCAGTGGTGTCCGCTCTGTGTCGGGCTGGCAGGCTGTCCAGAGGAACGGCGTCACTAGAACCAGCCTCCCAGCCTGCACCCCCACCACGTTCCCCAACTCAGTGGGATCTGCCCGGGCCCTGGTTCACCAGGAATGGGCAAGGGGATTAGATTCCATTAAGTCATTAAGTGTTGCAGTGCTTTGGGTCAGCCAGGCAACTCGGAGGGAAACCCTGGCCACCTTGGTTTCATAGGTGGGGACTCGGGTCACTGCAGGAGCCTCCGGAGGAGCTAAGACTGAGAACCATGGCCTGCCCTGCCGCAGTGTCAGGAGGGTTAGGCTCTGACCCACTCTGCCCTCAGCCTGTCCCTTCCCTTCACCACCCACGGCGGGAGCTGGGCTAGGCAGGGTGTGAGTCCTCCTACCCCATGTAAGGATTGCTGAGTCAGTTCTGGAGGAGCAGAGCTGACACACCCGCCCACCTTGGCTTGCCATCCCGGGGACAGGTGGCGGGAAAAGCCTCTGCCACCCCGCAGCTGTGTGGCCCTCACCTTCGCCGTGGTCTGCTGCTCACAGTTCCGCCCCAGGTCACCACAGTCTCGCAGGTCTGAGCTCAGTGCCTGCTCCAGCGGCAGGCAGCAAGGCGGGGGCTGGAACACAGCCAGCTCTCCACCCTGACCATGTCGGAGCGCACCATGTGTGGGTTGTCCCCTGGGTGCAGGCGCAGGCCAGGGTCTGGGGCAGCGAGGGCCACCTGCCACCGGAGGATAAGTTCCAGGCAGAGCCCTGGGCCAGCCAGGGACGGGAGAGGGGAGTCACCCACTGGACCCCCCGAGACCCGTCGTTAGCAGTAGGAAACTGGCCGGCACGTGGGATAAATGAGGATGCAGAGTCCGAACACACACTTGGAAAGGCTCAGGAGTCATTAACAGGAAGTCACACTAGAGCCCAGGCCACCAAGAACCAAGCAGGAACCTGTCCAGGCCGGATCCTGTGTGCAGGGGCAGGGGGAGAGTGCAGGAGGCCCGTGAGCTGGGAGGGCCATATGGATGCCAGTGCAGGTAACTTCCTAACACTGAGGAGTTCTTTCCAGCCCAAGTAGAGGGCCCTGGTGGGACCTCTGGCCCCCAGGCTGCACCCCTCTGAGGGACAGTGACATGCAGAGCTGCCTCTTGTGGTGTCACTGCCTGACAGCCACAGAGCATGTTGTCCCATTGCCATGGTCACTTCCGTCCAAAGTGACACCTTTCTGACTCCAGCGCCCTGTCTGCTCCCCGTCCTTGCAGGGTTGGTCACAGATGCGTGAGTCAGGTTCCTCCCTGTGTCCCAGCCATGGGGGAGCCATGGCCTCACTCACTGCCTGTCAGCACCAAGAGGGGTCGTCAGGCCACTGGGGACGAGCTGACATGGCTAGGCTCTCAGTACCACCATCCTTGTGCCACCAGAATTTCGTTCCCACGTAACCCTGGGCTGCTCTGGAGGGGGTCTGAGGGTCTGCGCCTGTCCCTTTGGGCCTGTGGTGGGCGGGTGGTGGCGCATGGTTTGGGATCCCATGGGAAGCAGATTGGAGCCTCTTCCTGTTCTTGACTCATCATCGCTCTGCTGCTTTTCACAGAGGCTGCTTTCTAAAGCCATGGGGCTATGGGGGATAGGAGGAGAGGGAGTTTCCCCAGCATGGCCAGAGCCATGAGGCCAGCACATCCAGGCACCCATGAGGGTCTCCAGTGTGCTACAGGGAGTTGCACCGTGCAGGACACTTCCTTCCTGTGATGACAGAAGTGGTTAGTGGCTCACGTCAGTCAGCTTCCAGATATTTACAGGAGCCCATAGTGGATAAAGGCGGAGACACATGGTCCTCTCACGCCTCAGCTCCTCAGACTGAGGACTGGTTTCCAGCCCATGAGGCTTTACAGTTGGGGCAGGAAGGGTCCCTTTGTGGAGACAGCATTGCCATGGCCTCAGCCCTCGCTGTGCCACCCCCACAGCAAGCCTCTCCTAGTCCAGCCACACTCAAGGTTCAGCTCTGGACATCATCCTGGTAACCCAGGAGCCACTCACAGATCCCCTGTCAGGGCTGGGCCTCCTGGGTGGTGGGGTCCCTGCAGAGCCTGCTCCCTCTCTGGAGAACCTGGTGTACCATTCAGAGCCTCTGCAGTGCCCTTGCTGGCATCCCCATGTCTGGCACCGGAGCACACAGTGGCCTAGAGGCCAGGCAGCAGCTTCCAGGTGGGCAGTTTCTGGGTTGCAGCCAGGGGGAGGGCTGTAATGGAGGCTGAGGAGATGGCGTGTGTCCCCACAGCCTGCCCTGCTCACCCCCTACCCCCTGCAGGGGAGGCTCATCGTGCCTGGGACAGCCCAGCCACCCTGAACACCCCACACATGCATCAGAGGGCTCCAAGGCCACCCAGCCTGGCTGCCCCTGCAGGCCCCGATTCCCCTCGAGCGATGCCCGGTCCAAGGTTACAGGCTGCACAAGGGTAGACAGGTCTTTCCCATGGCTCCAGCCACCTGTGGCTCCAGGGCCTGTGAGTCCCTTGGCCTCCTCATGCGTCAGTGTCCCCCAGTGGGGTCTGTGGGACAGATCAGTGGCACAGTGAATGCCAAGGCCCTAGTGCCATGTGTGTCCCAGACACCCTCCCTGAGAGAACAGCAAGACTCAGTCCCAGCCTTTGAGGGATCCACGGGTACAAGTCGCCAGGCTGAGGGCAGGACTGGCCTGGAGAGGACAAAGACCCGGGAGCTGGCCTCTTCCCAAGAAATGAGGTGCTGCTGTCCAGCAGTGAGCACCCAGCAGCTTGTGTATCCCCCACCCCAATGTTTTTTTTCCCAGGGCACTGGGGATGGAACCCGGGGCCTCATGCTAGGCAGGCACTCCCAACTGAGCTATCTCCTCAGCCCACTTCTTAGGTGATTTTGAGGCAGTCTCCCAGCTTCAGGCTCCTGGATAGTTGGGATACCAGGCCTGTGCCCATGTCCCTGGCCTCCTTAAACCCTTAATTCATCAGATTAGGGCCCCTCACACACACACCCGGTCACGGAGCCTGCAGTTGGCCCACCTACTTTTCACGTCCTATTGATCTGGTTTCCTGGCTGGCATGATTAAATGACCAGACTTTCCATTGGCAGTGTCCCAGCCTCAGGATTTGAGTTGATTCAAGTTGCTCTTCCTGCTGCCGCCAAGTGGCCACCAGAGATGCCTCTTGGTCCCCAGGAAACCTCGGGGTTTCAGTCACCTGTGAGCCCTGCCAGGGCCCCTGGCTCCAGGGTGGCTGTCGGCTGCGGGGAGGCAGAGTGGGCTTGTGCCAGTCCCTCACCATGTCCTGTGAGGCCCGAAGCTTGGGAGGCACTGTCACCACTGTGGAGGGAGCCAAGGATCACAGCCGCCTCCCTCGGGAAGGCATCCCAGGCCCCCAGGCCTCCACTCCCCTCATGCGGAGGGCCCCCAGGTACCTTCTGGTAACCCGAGTGATATCCTGCTCAGCTGTGGCCCTCTTTGGGGCCATGTCCCTGCCTGCCGGTCTCGGCCTCTTGGCAGTGCAGGGGGTCTGATCCCCAGGGCAGCCCCCATGTGCAGGCACCCCATGGATTGAACCCAGGACCTTTCCACTAGCTACATCCCCAGCACTCGTCACTTCATTTTGTGACAGTCTTGCTAGGTTGCCCGGGGTGAGCCTCAGCTTCCCAGAACGCTAGCATGATGGGCCTGTGCAGGCCGCTGCAGCCTTTCCTTGTGGTTGCTGTGCTGCTGTTGGCTCGAGGCGCCTTTGCTCTCTCCCCTTTTCTCAGTAGCCATGTAGTACACTTGCACTGGACTGTGAGCTGTGTGTGGGGTAGGGACTTCTGGGTAGTCTGAACCCCACCAGAGAGCTGGGGTCTAGCTTCCTGGGTGCCCTGAGAGGAAGGGTGGTGGGTGTGGTGGGGGTCATCGTGAAGGCACTGGGGTTCAGGAAGGCTGAGTCCCCTGGGACCCATAGCAGTGACCAAGATGGGTCTAGCCGATCCCAGAACCCCTTCTGTGCACAGACAGGGTGTTCAGTGCAAAGCCCGGAAGCTGCGGTCTTGGGCTCTGCTGGCTTCAGGTCTCATTGTTTACAGAGGAAGAGCCAGATCTCATGGGAGGCCACCCTCCCCAGCAACCCCCATCTTACCACACCCAGAAGTGAAACTGTCCCGTGAAATACAGTGGAACACCCCCAAAACATGCCAGCCCCGTCCTGGCACCTTCAGCCAAAACAGGAGGCAGCCGCAGGTGGCCACGGTGTCCCCTCCCCACCCCCTTCCTTCCTGCCTCTCCTAGCTGGTCCAGCCGCCCTTTCACTTGGACAGAGGGGTGCAGCTGGGTTGAGAGCTGTTGGCCCTTGGGCCCAGAGGGGTCTGGACTGGTGGGCAGGTCCAGCAGACAAGCCCCAGCCCCTCGGAGAGGGCACCTTTTGCAGAGCGAGATGGGTGGCCATTGGGCACAGGCCAGGAGTAGCTTCCAAGCCCCAGCCACAGCTCTGTAGCCTCCCCACTTCCTTCTCCCATCACTTCCTCTTGGGTACCTGGTGCCCTGCAGGGTGCTCACCAGCCCTGCCTGTGCTCTGGGGCACTTACTGCCCTATGGACCCCACAGCAGAGCCACAGGGACCCTCACGTCACCCCTCAGCCTGCTTTAAGCTGGGGAGCCTGACAGGTGTACACGGGCTGACCGTGGGACACCCTTGTGCCTACTCTGGCTGCAGCCTGGTGTGGGGGGCTTGCACACACGGGTGACTGACCACATTACACGTGCCTGGTCCTTTCAGTAGTGTCATGCCTGCCAGCAGTGGGCCCAGAAGGGCAGGGCCACGCACACTGTGGAGGCACCAGGCTTGCAGTGGACCCATGCTCCCTGTTTGTGTCACAGCATCAGGGATGACTTTTTTTTTCTTGGTACTGGGGATCGAACTCGGGACCTTGCACTTGCGAGGCAGATGGTGGAACCACTGAGCTAAATCCCTGGCCTGGAATGACTTTTAAAGACAGGGCACCAAGTCTCTGAAGGAAGGTGGTAGATGCCGAGAGCAGGCTGCGTGTGCTGGCACCTTCGGGATCAGCCTCTCAGCTGTTCCTGTGCTGGGGGCCAGGCAGGGTCACGGCAACAGTGGGAGGGCTGCCCTGTCCCTCACTGTCTGCTCACGGGGCACCCACAGCATCACGCAGAGCCACCTGCACTGCCCCTGCTCATCAGCCTCAGCGTCTCGCTGTCACTGCCATCTTCAGTGTCTCTGGCAGGCGCGGCACTCTTGCCGCTTGGCCTCCTCTAGCTCACGTTTCCCCCCTTCTGTCCTCCAGCTGGTCAGTGAGAAGGTCGGAGGTGCTGAGGGGACCAAGCTGGATGATGACTTCAAGGAGATGGAGAAGGTAAGGAAGAGCCCAGCTCTGCAGGAAGCGGGCGACCCGGCAGGGCTGTGGGGTGCAGCAGGTGTCACGAGATGTGGGCTCTAAGGACCAGGCTGGGAGCTGGTAGCCCCAGCAGCAGCAGCAGCAGGTGGGGCCCATGGTGGGCAGCTGGCTGGGAAACCCACACACTACCTGTCGTCACAGAAGGTGGATGTCACCAGCAAGGCCGTGGCGGAAGTGCTGGTCAGAACCATCGAGTACCTGCAGCCCAACCCAGGTAGGATGGCAGCCTACTTAGTTGCCTGGCCCCTTGGGGATCCTGTGTCCTTCAGGATCCTTTGTGTCACCAGAGCATGAGGTGGGAATGAGGTGGGCTGCAGGCGTGGCCGGACCCAGAGGTCCTCAGGCTGTCCTTGGCCCACGCCCTTGCTTCCCACACTGACTTGGGCCCAGCATGTAGGGGCCGTCCATCCCACTGACCTGGCCCAGGCTCTGCCCTTGTAGCGTGACACGGGTGTTCTGGGCTGAGAGGGAGGTGGGATCCTTTACCCAGGACAGACAGCAAAACCAGCAGGCCCTCAGCCCTGTGCCACCGATGAGGGACGGGCAGCTCTTGGTCCCAAAAGGGACTGGTCCCCTCTCCCAGGCACCACCAGTCCTCCTGCGGCCGCTGGAGCCCGAGCAGAGGACCTAGGACGGGTGAGAGGCTCCAGGGCACCCACCGGCCCGTCCTATTGCAGCCTCTCGGGCCAAGCTAACAATGCTCAACACGGTGTCCAAGATCCGGGGCCAGGTGAAAAGCCCTGGCTACCCACAGTCAGAGGGGCTGCTGGGCGAGAGCATGATTCGCCATGGGAAGGAGCTGGGCGGCGAGTCCAACTTTGGTGAGCGGAGCGGCGGGCAGAGGGGCTGGAGGGGCTGTGCCCAAAGAAAGTGCACTTGGGTCACGAAGCCTGCTCTGTCCCTGACACCTGTGCCTGCCCAGGTGACGCCCTGCTGGATGCGGGCGAGTCCATGAAGCGCCTGGCCGAGGTGAAGGACTCTCTGGACATCGAGGTCAAGCAGAATTTCATCGACCCCCTGCAGAACCTGTGTGACAAGGACCTGAAGGAGATCCAGGTGCCAGCCCAGCCCCCGGGTCGTGGGCCACGGGGGTGGGGTGGGCCTCCTGGTGACCCTGTGCCACCACCCACCTGCCTGCAGCACCACCTGAAGAAGCTGGAGGGCCGCCGCCTGGACTTCGACTACAAGAAGAAGCGGCAGGGCAAGATCCCTGACGAGGAGCTGCGCCAGGCCTTGGAGAAGTTCGAGGAGTCCAAGGAGGTGGCAGAGACCAGCATGCACAACCTCCTGGAGACCGACGTGTGTGGCCCTGGGGAGCAGGCCCGGCGCAGGGTGGCTTTCCCCTGGGCTGGCGTGGGTTCAGCAGGGCAGCCCCTCAGCCTGCTGGTCCTGTCCACAGGTGGAGCAGGTGAGCCAGCTCTCGGCCCTGGTGGACGCACAGCTGGACTACCACCGGCAGGCCATGCAGATCCTGGAGGAGCTGGCCGACAAGCTCAAGCGCAGGTGAGCCGGCCCGCCTGCCCGCCCGGGAGGCTGAGTCCCCGGCGCCTCTTCAGGTTGCCATGTACCCTCTGCCGGCTGGCATGAGCAGTGCACCTGGCCTTCCTAAAGGTCGCCGGGCTGCCAGTGTTGGGTGGGTCCCCAGGGGGGCAGGACCTCACTGGGCTCATCCTGGTCCCCTGGAGAGGGCAGAAGAGGCGTGAGGCCCAAGAGGTCAGAGGAACCAGGCAATTCAGAGCCAGCCCTGACCCCAGGAGCCTCCTGCTTTGCGCCACAACTTGTCTCCAAGACAACTTGTCTGCAGCCAGAGTGTGGGGCTTGACAAGGCCTGAGGGCCTGAGGTGCACCAGCCCTGGGCCTCCAAGAGCAGCCACGGCCCTGGAGTCCCCATGCATCCCGTGGCCTGTGGCCTGTGGCCGGCCCTTCCCTCGCACAGCGGTGCTCATCCTGTGCCCCACTCACTCCTCACAGGGTCCGGGAGGCCTCCTCGCGCCCCCGGCGGGAGTACAAGCCCAAGCCCCGAGAGCCCTATGACCTGGGAGAGCCTGAGCAGTCCAACGGGGGCTTCCCCTGCGCTCCAGCCCCCAAGGCCACAGGTAAGGGGCAGGGACGTGCTGGGGGTGGCCAGAGCCCCTGCTCCCTCTGACCCAGGGGAGGGACTCCAGCGACTGGGAGCCCACCAGTCAACTGCCTCTGTTTTGATCACAAGCAGCTTCATCATCTTTCCGATCTTCCGACAAGCCCATCCGGACGCCCAGCAGGAGCATGCGTGAGTGTCCCTCCCTGCGCACAGCGGGCACAGGCTGTTTTAGAGGGTCTCTCCTTCCTTTTTCCCTCATGGAGGTCGGCACCCCTGTGGCCACGGATCCTCCTAGCTGGGACTTCCTGCCTGCCATCGGGCAGGAAGGAGCTCTGGGGCCCCAAGGCCAGGAGTCTGGCTCAGGGCTGGAGGGGCTGCCCTAACCCCAGCTTGGGGCTGTCCACACGGTGGCCCAAGGGCTCTGCTCACCCCAGGTCAGCCCCGTGGCCCTGGGTGTCCCCAGTCCTTCTCAGCAGCCCCTTTGGTGACCACTGCAGGGGGTGTCCACCCCTTGGCTTCCCTTCAGGCACCCCTTGCCCAGAGCAGTGGAAGGAGGGTCTCCCAGCCCTGTCCACCTTTGTGCCCAGCCACCTTGGGTCCCCACCCCACCCCCTCTCCCTCTTCCCACCCCCAGCGCCCCTGGACCAGCCGAGCTGCAAGGCGCTTTACGACTTTGAGCCTGAGAACGATGGCGAGCTGGGCTTCCACGAGGGCGATGTCATCACGCTCACCAACCAGATCGACGAGAACTGGTACGAGGGCATGCTGCACGGCCAGTCGGGCTTCTTCCCACTCAGCTACGTGGAGGTGCTCGTGCCGCTGCCCCAGTGAGTCGGCAGCCGCCGTGCCCGCTGCCACCACCACGGGTGTCCCGTGGTCCACTCGGCACCCGGCTCAGCGCCGTTTACACTAGTGCACGTCCACGCGGGGCCGGGCCGGGCCGGGGCTTCCGTCCCTCCTGCTCAGGTGAAGGCGGGCCACACTAAGGTGCTCTCGGAAACACTAAAGTTGCTCCCCTCCCTCCACCAAGCCCCTCGTCCTCATCAGGGGCCCGCCCCAGTCTGACTGCCTTAACAGGGCAGAGGGCTGCGCGGGGCCCTGGCCACTCGGCCTGGTGTTCAGCCCCCTCCCAGCCCGTTGCTGGCGATGGGCCACAGCCTCTCTTGGGACTCCCCAGGCACCTGTGTCCCCTGCCCTGCCTGCACATACACCCCTTTCTGGGGAGCGGGGGCCCCCACCTCCAGCCTCCCCCCAGCTCTCCCTGTGGCCGGGGACCAGACTGCAAGGCACCGCCAGCTCCTACCCGATGTCACCTGGCCTGGTGTCTGCAGCACAAGATGCCACCACCAGCTGCAGGGACCACCGCCCAGCTTCCCCCCAAGGTCAAGCACAAAAGCTCTGGAGAGCGAACGTCCCCGATCCCTGCTGCCAGCACCTTCTCCCTGAGCTGCCCTCAGCCGTGTCATCTGGGACTCTCGCTCCTCCAGGAGGAGGCGGCTGGCAGGGTCCCCACACCTCGGACCCCCACCCTGCTTTCCGCTTTCTCTCCTGATCCAAAGGCTGACTGGGGGGACTCGGGCTGGCCACGTTCACATTCCTTCCACCAGGGACCCACACAGGCCCTGGGCCCCAGGCTCCGGCCTTCCCCTTGCCCCCTCATCACCATCACACGGGGTTTGTGCCCCGGCCTGGCTTGTGGTCCAGGCCAAATGGATATGTACTCCTTTTTTAAAAAGTATTAAATGTCTCTTTCTACAACCCTCAGCCTTGTCTTGTGCAGGGGGCCTGGGGCACCCCAACACCCACTCCTACACCCCAGACCCGAGCCCACCCAACACTCATGCACTGTTGGCTACTCTGGAGTCTTTATTGTCAGAGCGTTTGCATCATGCAGCCGCGGTCACCCAGAGCCACCTGGTGGATGAGGTGGGAAGAGGGCGCGGGCCTCACCCCGCCTGCTTGAGGACACTGCACACCTGCTCCAGCACGTGGCCCAGGCCCTGGTCCTTGGGCGTCCTGCTGGCCAGGGAGATCTGGAAAGAGCAGGGCTGGGGTCAGGCTGCACCTGGGGGCCAAGCCCCTTTTCCCAACCCACCGCCCCCCTGCCCAGGGGAGGGCTCACCCCATCTCCCTCCACCTCCCCGGGGCAAAAGTCTGTATGCAAAGCGGAGCAAGCTGTTTTCTGAGAATGACTTTCAGGCAGGAAGTGAGCGGGACACTGAGAAGGCAGCTGGGCCCTTAAAAACTCCCACGGACGCGGGGGCCAAGTTCAGAGCAGCTGCCCTGGGTCAACAGCTCCAGGCCCAGACACAGCCAGCCCCCTATGGGAGGGACGTCCCCACGGGGTCAGGAGCTCGGGCTTCTCAGTGTTGTTTCTGTTGGCGCCAGGGAAGGAACCTGGGGCCTTGCCACTGAGCTGCACACCCAGGTCTGCATTTCCTCCTCACTACGCTGGGCCCCGGGTGGCCCGGGGTGCACCACTCACCTTGAGCTTGTCGAGGTAGCTGTGCTCTAGGCTCCAGGCCTCTTGGAACCTCACGAGGTCGGGGGCGCCCTTGTAGAAGTCCACAAGCAGCATCTGGGGGACAGGGTATGGACTCCTGGCTCCCTCCCCTCCCTGCAGCCCAGGTCCCTCCAGGAGGGTGACCCAACGAGGGCCACAGAGGAGGATGGAGCAGCCTAAGCAGTTAACGCTCATGGGGCAGAAAGATGCAGTGAACAGGTTCAGCTTTTTTTTTTTTTTTTTTAGGATGAAAGCCTCCTTTATCTTTATTAGAAATTAATAAAACAGTTTTGACCTCTGCAGCTACACTCCAGCATTTATAAGAGAAAAGGCAACTAGACTCTCAGGTTCAGCTTTTTTTGTTGTGGTTTTTTTTTTTTGTTCTGGGGGGGGTTTCAAACAAGTTGTCACTACGTAGTCCAGGTTGGCCTCGGACTTGTAATCTTCCTGCTTCAGCCTCTCAAATGTGCCACCATGCCTGGCCTTAGCTTTTTTTTTTTAAACACATGAATGCATAGCTATTAGAAATGTTCATCCCGCTGCGGGGTATATAGCTCAGTAGCATGGCCCTTGCCTAACCTATGTGAGATCCACAAAAGAAAAACTGCCACAGAGAGTCCTCCCACCTCTACTTGGAGGCCGGACAGCGGTGGGAGGCCCAGGCCAGAGCTCATCTGACAGCAAGGAGGAGGGGGGGGACGGGACACTGGGCTGGTCCAGGCAGGGAGCCAGGCTTCCCCGCACACTCCAAGCCCCCACCCGCAGGGAGAGGGCGCACCATCTCATGGAGGATGTCGTTGGTCAGGAAGGTGTCCTGCACACAGGCCATGTCCACGTCCATGGGGATGCCGTAATCACTGGGCCTTTGCTGGAGGGTTGGGGTGGGAGGTCAGAGAAGCACAGGCCGTGAGGTGCCAGGGATGGGCTCCCCACACTGAGATCTGCAGCTCAGAGCCACATGGGGACTTTAGGGAGCTCAGTACTTTGGCCAGCGGGACAGGGTGTGACACCCTGACAGGATTTACCAGGAAGAACACCAGGACCCCCAAATTCTTTCCAAGACTGACATCTGACCCCAGGTAGGACTTGGGGAATGAAACCAGGCTGGGCCCAAGAAGGCAGCACTGTGGGGCTACCTGGGCCCCACACCAGGCCCTCAGTGAAGCCTTAGGATAACTCATGTCCCCATTCATGGAGAGGAGTCACTGAGGCCATAGCTCCCCAGTGTACCCCAGAACCAAAGTCCCCAGCCTTGGGGCTCAGCAGCTCTCCCAGCCGCCCCCCACTCCCTGGACCCTAGCCTCCCACAGCAGCCCCCCTACCTCGGGAGGCGGCATGACCCAGAAGGGCGCGATCTTGGACTCGGGGCCTGGGTTGCCGGCGTAGTAGGGGGCTGGGGGTGGACAGCGAGAGAGGGCTGGGACCTGGGGTCACCTGCCTGCGAGGCTCCCCCTCCCACTGCCCCAGGCAGCGCCTCACAGCAAAGCAGGGCAAGGCAGGGCTGGAAGCCATTGCTGGCGCCCTGCAGCCGCAGCTGGTAATCCATCTGCGCGTCGATGTCCTGCAGCGAGGGCAGCGCCGGGCTGTGTGGGTGGCTGTGGTACCAGCCCACCAGGGACAGGCCCCGCAGGAACAGGCTCTGGTAGATCTGGGGACAGGGACTCACAAAGGTGAGGTGGCACCAGAGTGCTAGCTGAATGCCAAGCCTGGGGCCCTGCTCCCCACCCACACAGCACCAGTATGGGGACAGCCAAGAAGGACAGCTATGAGCTGGTGGCCTGGCACACACCTGTTATCTCAGCTACTCAGGAGGCTGCGCAGGAGTACAAGCTCCAGGCCAGCCTGGGAACTTGGCAGGACCATGTCTCAAAAAGTAAAAAACCTGGGGCTGGGGATTTAGCTCAGTGGTTCCAGTGCCTGCCTTGCAAGCACAAGGTCCTGAGTTCAATCCCCGGTACCCAAAAAAAAAAAGTAAAAAAGCTGCTAAGCGCAGTGGCGCACACCTATTATCCCAGCACTCTGGGAGGCTGAGGCAGGAGGATTCCAAATTTGAGACCAGCCTGGGCAACTCAGTGAAGACCACCTTAAAATAAAGAATAAAAAGGACCAGGAGCCAGGGGCCAGGGATTCAGCTCAGTGGTTCTGCCGCTTGTTTCATAGGCACAAGGTCCCAAATTCCATCCCCGGTACCAAAAACTAAATAAAAAGGACCAGAAATGTAGCTCAGTGCACCCTTGGGTCAATCTCAGTACTGAAAAAAAGAGAGAGATGTGCCCACGCATGGACGTGAGCAGGAGGGGACATTCCCAGATGTCACAAAGGGAGATGCAGATTACTTAGAGCAGCACCAGGGGCCGCTGAGCTGCATGACAGCATGATGTCGCTCGCTGGGCCTGTGAGGTTCCAGACCTGACAACTTGCGTTTCACAGATGAGGAAACTGAGGCTGGGGGAAGAGGCTGGTGGGGTCCCAGGGCAGACACGCTCACTGCGAGGACAGCAGAAGCCAGGACAGCTCCTCCCAGGCACCCCCTCACCTCCTCCTCAATGGCAGCTGCGATATCGGCATCCCCGAGCCGGCTCCGACAGGGAAAGGCCCTCAGCACTGTGAGCACTGTGCAGGGAGAAGCAAGCGTCCATCCTGGCCCCAAACGCCCCACCCACCTGCCCCCAAATACCCACTCTGACTGTTGATGTCCCAGCGGCCCCCCAGGTAACCCACGACCTCGCTCCTCGTCAGGTGGCTGTGAAAGTCCTGAGGAGGGGAGGGGAAGACTGGATCAGCCTCCTGACCCGTGCAGGGGCCGGCCCAACTTCTCCTTCATTTCTTGAACACTACTGTTTTCCAGTAACATTTATTGAGCACTTACTGTTGTTTTTTTTTCTTTGGTACTGGGGATCGAACTTTGGTCCTTGCACTTGCAAGGCAGGCAGCGGAACCACTCAGCTAAATCCCCGGCCCGTTCACACTTACTGTTTACCAGAAGCAAATGAAGCAGGCACGGTCTCTCCTCTCAAGGAGCTGTCACTGCAAAGCCCCCCTCCTTCCCTCTCTGACTCCTGAGTGTCCCAGCCCCCTGCCCAGGCCCAGGTGCCCATTGTCCCTGAAAACTGAGGGACAAGGCGGCAAGTGGGTCACATACCAGCAGAAACAGCACGTTGCTGGAAACGGCCACATTGAATGGCTGGAATTTGTTGATGGCTGCAAAGGATGTTACTTCCACCAGGGTGTGGGGGCTCCTGGGGGCCAAAAGGGTTACAACCTCAGCAACCCCCAGGCTCTTTCTTCACTCCCCAAACCAGGTCCCCACGCCCTCCCTGCAGCTCTGAGGACCTGGGGCTCTCTGACCGCCCCATCCTTGCTCCTCGACACCAAGCATGGGCTCCAAGGGGATGAGGGGTGGGAGCGGGCTCAGGGCACATCTTACCTGGCAGAGTCACGACTGCCCAGCATGCAGTAGCGCACTGGCACCCGGATCTTACTTTCTGCCCGCTTCCCTGGGGGCGGGGCCTCTGGAGGGAGGAGAGAGAAGAGAAAAAGCAATGTCCGTGTCTCCCCAGCCCACTCTGGAGATCAAAGCAGGGAGACCCAAGAAAAGGGAGAGAAAACAGTCTAGAGGCAGCCTTAAAATATCAGGCAGTAAAACCGGGCATGGTGGCATGCGTGTGTAATCCCAGCTTCTGGGAGGCCGAGAAAGTCAAGCAAGAAGCTGGGTGTGGTGGCACATGCCTGTTGTCCCAGCCTCTGGGAGGCCGAGGCAAGAGGACCACAAGTTCAAGGTCAGCTTGGGCAATTTGGCAAGACCCTGACTCAAAATTTAAAAACAGAAAAACAGCGGGGGATGTAGCTCAATCCAAAGGCCCTGGCTTCCATTCTCAGAACAGCCACCAAGAAAAAAAAGGAGTGAAATTAGGCACCTTGGCTAGGGCTGTTGGGCAGATCAAGGTCCCCCCTTTGCCCAGGGTCCTCCTGCCCCCCTGGTCCCACTCCCCACCCTCACCCCTCACCAGGGTGTGCAGTCTCCGTGGCACCCTTCCCCAGGGGTCTCCGACTCTTGTCTTCTGATGAAACCCCCGCCAAAACCTCCTCCTCCTCTTCCTCCATCAGCAGCTCCTCCTCTTCTGCTTCACTGGCTGGGCTCTGGTGGGGCGGGGGCAGCAAAGAACCTCAGCCGGTGACCTCCCCCCTTTCCCTCCAGCCTGCCCTGAGCCCTAGGTGCTACTGCCTGAGTTAACCACTAGGGGGTGACAGTACGCAGAGACGGTCCACAGCGCGTGCGCAGCTCGAACACCTTCGTGGAGCTCTCACGTTTGAATTCAGCCTCTCCCTCTTACAAGCTTTGTGATCTCTAGTCAGCTTCCTAACCTCTCTGAGCTCTATTTTCATCTGTGAAATGGCCCCATAAGGAGAATTAAGATAATGAGTGCAGGGGCCGGGGATTTAGCTCAGTGGCTCTGCCGCCTGCTTCGCAAGTGCAAGGACCCGAGTTCGATCCCTGGTACCAAAAAAAAGAAAGAAAAAAAAAAGATAATGGGTGCAAAACACCTAACATATGCCCAGCTACCCTCTTCTTTGAGCAAGCTACAGGATTATAGCATCCCTCAATTCTTTCTCTTCCTGTTCTGTCTTACAATTGCACTTCCAGAGGTGACCTCTTTGAATCTAAATCCTTCCCTGTCCACTGTCTTAGCAGTGTCTGACCTGGCAGGTGCCCCCTCCTCCCAACGCTCCAGCTTCTCTCTCCTCTCTTGGACCCAGGGGTGGGTTCCTGGACCTCTTCCATCCTCACCCTCACAGCCTGTCCGCCCTGTACCGGCCACTAGAGGGCGCCGCGAGCCCGGAGTCAGGTCTCTCCTTCTGCCCTCAGACTTCCATGGCTCCCACCTCCCTAGGACCAAAGCCCAAGTCCTCCCTGCAGCCCACTGGGCCCTCCACGATCCACCTGTCTTCTCCTCACCTCTTCTGCTCTCTCTCTAACCCCTTGTTCCCTCTGCTTCAGCCACAGGCCCTCCTTGGTGCTCTTGCACCTCACTGGGCTCCATCCTGCCCCAGGGCCTTTACATGAGCTGTGTCCCCCTCTCCTTCAGTGCTCTGCCCAACTATAGCCTACTCTCTGCCCCAGTCCTGGAGGCACTGCGTCCAGCTCGGCACGCCTAATCCAACAGCGAGTCAGGGAAGACAAACCTCATCAGCAGCAGCAGTGGGCATGTGCAGCTGGTGTCGCCGCAGCCAAGCAGCTTTATACTTGTCCAGTTTCTGGCCCTTGTACTTGAC
The DNA here is from genome assembly GCF_000247695.1 of Heterocephalus glaber. Next base: position 5,336,460 of record NW_004624828.1, read on the forward strand.
TGAGGCCCAGCCACAGCCGGACTTCTTGGCTGGGTTGACCAGCTTCTTGCAATGTGTAGCCCAGGCACTGGGAGAGTTGAACACTTGCCCAGTTTCTTGCCACACAATCCTCCCATCTGGCTGCAGGTCTCCAATGAACTTCTTCCCCTAAGAGAGGGGACAGGGTCTGTCTTGATTACTGCTCTGAGCTCGGCACCCAGCACCCAGGCTTGGATACAGCAGGTACTTAATTCAAACAATAATCAGCGGGGTGTGGTGGCACACACCTGTCATCCCAGCACTCTGGGAGGCTGAGGCAGGGGGATTGCAAGTTGAAGGCCAACATGGGCAACTTATCAAGACCCTGTCTCAAAGTAAAACAAACAAAAAAAACTTTAGGGCAATATCAGTGATGGTAATAACAACACACACCTATAATAAAAGCCCTTTCTGGGAAGTAGCTACCTGCCAAACGCTTTATTCATTTAACACTGTGCAAGGGTCCTGGGAAGAAAAAGATCCCATTTTACAGATTGGGAAACTACTGCTATCACTCAGAGGCTGAGCGAGGTCACACAGCCAGTTCGGCACTGCTATGGCCCATCTGGCTCTATGCGAGTAAGGGCCTCTTTCTTTAACCTCAGTTTCTCTTTTGTGAAGTGGTGCACTGTGTGTGCGTTTGTGTTGGAACTGGGAATTTAACCAAGCTCCTACATCCCCAGGCCTTTTAAAAGTTTTTACTCTGAGATAGGGTTTTGCTAAGTCACTAAGCTACCAGGCTGGGCTCGAATCTGAGGTCTTCCTTCCTCAGCCCCTCAGTGTTGGGATGACAGGAGTGCATCACCCCAAAAGACTGGAATGTTGCACTCAATGAACCACGTCCTCTAGCCCAGAAGACCTCCGAGCAGTCTGGATACTCCGTGCCTCCGTGTCTCCTCCTCATATAGGGGCTCATTCTGCACAGAGCTGGGGCTCAGTTTCCCCCTTGCCCGAACCGTATGAGATCCCGAGCGCTTGCTCACCAGGTAGTAGATAGAGAGCACCCCGGAGCCCGGCTCCAGCAGCGCGTCCTTGAGCAGCACCCGCAGCGTGACAGCGCGCCTGGTGAGCGCGCCCCCCAGCGCGCCGCAGACCCCGGGCGCGGCCCCGCCGACCGCGCCACCGCCGCCGCCGCCGCCGCGCCCTCCCCCAGGGCCCGACAGCCGCTCGGGGTCCTCGGCCTCCGCCTCCTCCTCGTCTTCATCCGGCGCTTCGTCGCCCGCACCGCCCGCGGGGGACAGGGCCTCAGGAGCTGCAGGGACAGCGCCAGGCTGCAGCGGGCCTCGCGCGTCCCCAGGCCCCGCGCCCCGCGCCCCACGACCTGCAGGTCCCGCACCCTCCATGGCCGGCGCACCCCGCGCGTCCTTCCCGCCACGTGACCCGGCCCCGCCCCTCTAGGGGGACCCCAGCTATCGCCTGCCGCCGCCGGAGGGCGCCGCGGGGCTCGGCCCGCGGCTTCCCGCCCGCGAACTTTGGCCTCGGTCTGCGCACGCGCACGCTCGCGCACTCACTCCTCCGGGACCAATCGGGAAACAGGATGGAGAGCGGTGGGCACCTGGAGGAGGAAACTGAGTCTTGGGGCCTCCGTTTCCAAGGAGCTCGCAGCTCCACTCCAGGCCGCCCCCTACCGAACTGCAGCCTGAGGATGGGGGGCGGGGCATGAGGGCTTCCATGCCGAAATGAGCAGGAAACTGAGGCATCGAGCCCGCGCACGCGCGGGAAAGGGAGGCCAGGAGTTCAGTTTTCTGGCACCCATCGGGAAACAGGCTGGAGGATAATGGGGACCTGGAGGAGGAAACTGAAACCCAGAACCTCGGCTTTCGTGGTCTGGTGGCTCCACCTGAGACCACTTATTATTGGTTTGCAGCCAGAAGATGGGGGCTCCAGAGTGGTTCAGGACGCTGGAATGAATGGGAAAACAGGCCCGCCTGTCTTGAGGGACTCAGAAGTCTCGGGCGTTGGGATCAAGGGAGAAACTGCGGTTGTGGGGAAAGGATCAGACTGTAGTGGGGAAGCAGCCCAGAGTACAGAGAATAAAATGCCCTGGCCAGGCTCCAGGCTCTGAAGGTTATTCTGTTTATGTTTTCTGTTTTTCTGAGGCAGGATCTCGCTATGTAGTTCAGGCTGGCCTTGAACTCACTATGTAGCCCATGCTGGCCTCGAATTTGCAACGATCCTCCTGCCTCAGTCTCCAGAGTGCTGAGATTACAGGCATGCGCCACCACATCCGGCTCTAAAGGGTTAATTTAGCCCCATTCCCTAAACTAATTCTCTAATTGCCCTGCCAACCAATTATATTTCACTCTTAACCAATCGCAGGCAGCAGCCGCATTCATGCTCAGCCAATCAATATTAAACTGCTGATTCCGCTGGATTCGGATTCAGCCAATCCCCAACTGTTTACATTGGCCAATCATCAGGAGTCTCAGGGCTCTCACCCATCCAATCAGGTTCAGGGGTTGTTCTCACCCAACCAAACAGCTCCCGGTGAAGACCTGTCCCACGGGTCCCCTGTGCGGGCGGAAAGGGGGCGGGGCTCGGCGGATTCCGCGCCTGGACTTTGCGGCTCCGGCCTTTGTCCCTGGCCCTAGTCACCAGGCCCTGTCCAGGGACCTTTGTCCTGAGGCCAGGACACCCCCATTATCCGGCTGGTCTGAAAGCCTGGAGTGGGGACATCCCAGAGTTGAGAAGCGACAAAGACTGTCCTCAAACGCGAGTGGGATTTGCCCAAACCAGTCAGTGGAAAGAGGGGGCAGAATATTAGGGGTGAGGAGTCCCCAGTTTTTTTTCCAGTACTGCGTTTAAACCAGGGCCTTCCTTGGTTTTGAAGATAAGAGCCTCACTAATGCCCAAGTTGCGCTCAAACTTGTAATCATCCTGCCTCATCTCCGAATGCTGGGTTCCAGAGTGTGGACCACGCTGCCCAGTTAAAACTGGCCCCAGGGCATATCCTCCACTTCCTCTTAACTTTCTCATCTGTCTCTTGCTTTGTAAAACCCTCAGCCAGACCTCCAGCTTCTCCCACCCAGGCCCTAGCCTCCCACCCCACACTTATCCCCATTCTATCCATCTGCCACCCCACCCCAGAGGAATCTCCCTAAAATGCAACCATTTCCACCTTCTTCCTCTGCTCTAAATCCCTCGAGGGCGCCCACTGCCACTGACAAAACTAAAACTAATCCCTGTGTCTTAACTGACAATTTATAACACTTCTATACAGTACTGTGATGTTGTGAGCTTTATTAGACAGCATAATAGACGAAGAAGCTGCCCTGAGCAGAGCATGGAGGCAAATGCTTGTAATCCCTGCACTCTGGGAGGCAGAGGCAGGAGGATCATGAGTTTGTGAAACACAGTCTCAAAATTCCAAATATATATATGGAGAGAGAGAGACAGCTGGGCATATAGCTCAGTGAGAAGGCTCTATGTTTAGTCCCCAGTCCTTTAAAAAAAAAAAAAAGTCAGGTGTCCTCAAATTGATGCACAGATTTAGAGCCATTTGTCTTGAAATCCCAGGAAGATGTCTTTGGAGATACAAGCAAGCTTATTCTCACATCTACATGACACATAGGGCCTTCATATTATGCTCTTGGGGTGTGTGTGTATGTGTGTGTGTGTATGTGTAATCTGTCCTCGCTTCCGAATCCCACAGGCGCCACCTCCCCTCTGAGCTCAGGAGCCTTTGGAGGCCGGGATTTCCCCAGGATCCTAGGACCTGCCCCAGCCCAGTGCCCGCCCAGTGCTGGCAGGAGAAGGAGGTGACCTGCTGACAGCAAGAGGAAATTCCCCTGGAACCTGTTTCTCGGCTTCCTGGCCCAGCTGGGACGCTGGCTGGAAAGAGAAGCCAGAGCCCCCCAGCCGCCATGGCTTCAGCCCTGAGCCCTCCCCGGGTCCCCAAGCCCAAGGCTACCCAGCCTTCACACTACCATGAGAGCTTTCTGGAGAAAAAGGGGCCCTCCGATCAGGTAAGGCACTGCTGGATGGGCCCGGGCAGGTGTGCTGCCTCTCTGGGGCTCAGTTTCCACACTGGCCTGGGGGATGCGGGGGGTGCTGAATGGGCAGGGCACACGGGGCTGGGAAGGGCTCTGGCCATCTGTATCTCTGTTTCTCCCACTTCTTCATTCCCTCTGTCCGTCACTGTCTCTCTGCTTATCTCTGTCTCTCCTCTTTCCCAGAATCACAAAAAAGGTGGGAGGGACTTCATCAGAGCTGGAATATACCTACTTTACCTTAAGCTGGTGTCACAATCAGGCACCTTCCTGGAGTCAGGACCGGGTGTAGAGCTCCACATACCACTCTAATTGTTTTGTGTATTTGTAGTTTGTTAGGAAACTATGCAGGGAAAATGAACCATGCAGCAACTGTGTTTTGAGTGAGGATGGCTGCTGTTATGGCCAGCTGAATCCATACACTCACTCAACTCAGTCCTCTACTGCTCTATTCCCAGTCCCTGGGAGAGGGCCTGGGATGTGGTAGCCCCTCGGCAAATGTTGGCTAGATGCATGGGTGGACCTATGGGCATATGATAGGTGGTAGCTGGGTGGTTGGGTGGGTGGCTGGCTGGCTGGATGAATGGATGGGTGGGTGAATGGCCAGATGGCTGGCTGGCTGGCTGGCTGGATTGATGGATGGATGACAGACAAATGGATGGGATGGATGGACGGTTGGATAGATGGATGCCTGGGTGGATGGGTACCTGGATGGAAGAACAGATGGGTGGGTGAATGGACGGATAGACAGATAGATGGATGAGTGGATGGGTGGTTGGACTGAAGGACACCACTATAAAGCCAATTACTTCAGCTTACTCCTTGAACCTCCACTTCCATCAATTGTGGGGCTGCTTTGGGTCTCATCCCATCAAGATTCCTTTCCTTTCTTTCTCTTTTCCTCACTGCCTTCTTCCTTTTTTGTAGTACTAGTACTGGGGATTGAACCGAGTGCCTTTCCACTGAGCTACAAAATTCTTTAATTTTGAGAACACATTTCACTAAATCATTAAGTTGCAGAGGTTAGGGTTGAACTTGTGATCCTCCTGCCTCATCCTCCCAGAGGGCTGGGATGACAGGTGTGTGCCACCACACCTGGCTCATTTCTTCTTTTCTTTTCTTTTCTTTTTTTTTTTTAAATTTCTTTTCTTTTGTGCTGCTGCAAGGGAGCCAGGGCCTTGTGCATGCTAGGTAAGTGCTCTGCCAGAGCCATGTCCCTACCCCAAGGATCCTTTTTGTCCTTTTCTGGAGAACAGGAAAAGCTGGGCCATGGGTGGGAAGCTTCTCCCTGAACAGGTAACATTTGAGCAAAAACCCAAAACAAGTGCTGAAGGTAGTTCTGTGAAGACCTAAGGAAGACGGCCCAGGCCCAGGAAGACAGTGCAAAGGCCCTGAGGCAGGAGTGACCATACTGAAGGTGCCCAGCTTTGCCAGCTCATTTGCTTCTCTTTCTACTTTTGGTCCCCAGGATTACAGGAAGTTCTGGACAGGGCTCCGGGGCCTCACCATCTATTTTTACAACAGTAATCGGGACATCCAGGTAAGGATGGGGACGAGAGCTCAGGAGCCGACCCACCTTGACCACAGGGACTATGCTGAGGGTGTAGAAGGCTGGCAAGGCAGGGGCTACCTCATCCAGGTGGCCTGAGGGCCACAGGCCTGGTGCTCAGACCCCGTTTCTGTGCCCAGCCCCTGGAGAAGCTCGACTTGAGAACATTTGTGAAGCTCACAGACGAGGCTCCCCAGGGAAGCCTGTGGGACCCAGGCATCCACTTCAGCCTGGTCCTCAGGGATCAGGACATCAAGTTCAAGGTGGGTTTGCTGGAGGAGCAATAGGGGAGTCTCTGTTCCCTCCCCATCAACACACACAAATGAAGAGTCACACAGACATTTGCACTGGGTTGGTGACACTGTACCAGAAAGCCAGTCAACCTCTCTGAGCCTCAGTCTCTGGGAGAGGGCTGGTCAGCCATGCAAAAGCCCTGGGGCAGTGCAGTGCCCTGCCTTGCAGGATCAGTGAGGAGGACTTGTGGCTGGAGCAGAGGGAGTGAGAAGCCCAGGCAGGGAGGGTGTGGGTGGGCCAGGCAGGGTAGGGCCCTGTGGGCTGCAGGGAGGACGGGCTTTGACCCTGAGGCAGGTGGGAGGCAAGATTTCAGATTTCAGAGCACCAGAGGTGTATAAATCAGAGGATCTGATGTTTTTCAAATAATAATATAACATTAACATTAAAAAAGAATATCCCACATTACTGAGGACTTATACCCAGACATCATCCTAAAGGAATTTGTCTTATCTCATTCCATTTTCAAAGTGGCTCTTGGAAACAGGGTGTGATACTCCCACAGCCCATTTCACAGATGAGTAGACTGAGCCTCTTCCAGTGTCTTTCTTCTCCTCCTAGGCAGAGAGTCTGGAGTCTCGGGAGATGTGGAAAGGCTTCATCTTGACTGTGGTGGAGGTAAGTGTGGCTGCCCTCCCTCCCTCTCTCCCTTTCCTCTCTGGAGTTCCTCAGAAATCTTCCTCTCCCTTCCCATCCTTCATTCTCCAAAAGAATTTTGAAGGTGTAGCATGATGGTCTCAAACTTTGGGCCCATGACTCAAACATAGTCTTTTCCATAGACATCTTTTCTTTCTTTCAAAAGACTGGTAAAACATTTAGCTGCTAGGGCCGAGGATTTAGCTCAGTGATTCTGGTGCCTGCCTCGCAAGCGCAAGGTCCCAAGTTCAATCCCTGGTACCAAAAAAAAAATTTAGCTGCCATCACTCCCAAACCAGGCACGTTAGTCTGCATTCCTGATTTCTCTTTGGCTCAGGACTTTCCTGCCCGGCTCTCGAAGGCCACTGTGTTTGGGACCTGCCGGGCCGTTGACTCTCGAGTTTGACACCCTAGATTCCAGGTCCTGCTCAGTCCCCTTTCCCGGTCTCCACACTCTGCAACCCCACTCTGCCCGAGGAGCTTGGCAGAGCTCGGGAGTCTAAGGACTCCCGTTTCCATCCTGATCTGCATGCTGGCATCTGTGACTTGGGCACAGAGATCCCTTTACTCACGGGCTGTGCCGTCGCTGTACCTCAATCATCACTCAGCTCTGTGTCCCGTCCAACCTGACCCTGCTGCCTGGACACCTCTACATGATGTCCGAGGTCCTGACCAAGGAGGAGGCGCGCCGGGCGCTCGAGGTGCCCTCGTGAGTGAGGATGCCCACTGGGGGCGGGGCTACCTGTGGGAGGCGGGGCCGGGTGCGGGCGGGGCCTTGTCTGGGTGGGCGTGGTCTTCCGGAGCACTCCAGGGTGCCTGAGGAGGGGGCAGGCCCTGGGGTGTGGGTGGGGTCTAGGTGTTTGGAGAGGGACAAATTCTTTGACAATCCAGGTGCCTGAAAGGTTTGTCTGAGTCTCTCCTGGGACTATGGGATAGGCTTGATCCTTGGAGTTGAGTCCTGCGTCCAGGAGATGGGGCTGGATCTCGGGGGTCGGGATCTGGGTCCAGAGGTGGGACTGGGTCTCGGGGGTCAGGTCCTGGGTTTAGGGGGTGGAGCCAGTACCCCAGGCCAGGTTCTGTATGGCTTTGGCCTCCGGGGGCGGGGCTTTCCCTTGGGTTACTTGCCTGCTCTCCCCAGGTGCTTCCTGAAAGTGAGCCGGCTGGAGGCTCAACTCCTCCTGGAGCGCTACCCCGAGTGCGGGAACTTGTTGCTTCGGCCCAGCGGGACCGGTGCAGACAATGTGTCGGTCTCCACCAGACAGGTGTTCAACGGGTGCGCATGCGCAGCTAGGGAGCCTGAGGTGGGAGGAAAATTTGCGTGGGGGCGTGGCCAGAAGCGAAGGAGGAGCCAAGATGGGACGTGGCCAGAGTTGGGGGGGGGTGGCACCCCAACCCTAACCCTAAGCTATGGGCGTCAATGCCTAGGGGAGACTTGGAGCCCAGTCCGGGCTACAGATCCTTTCGGGAAAGGGTCAGAGCCTGGGGCAGGGCTGGGAAACGGTGTAGGCTAAGGGCTAGGGTCAGTTCAGGTAAGGTGCTGGGGATCGAGTCTGGGCCTCCAGAACAGGCACAAAGTCAGTCACATCCAAGAATGGAAATAAACCATTTGGGCGGGGTCAGGACCCGGGGGGGGGGGGGGAGTCGTGACCGAAAGGGGGCGGTCCTTGTTCATTACATCAAGTTCTAGAGGAGCCTCTGGTGGTAGAACCAGAGCCTAACACTAAATTCCCTGAGCATCCTTTAGGGGCTGGGCCACATTGAGGGCGGAATCAGAGTCCTGGGGCGGAGCTATATGAAGGGACGAGGTGGTCCCTGAGAGTGGAGTCAGTTGATCTGGTCCCTCCTAGGGGCGTTGGCAGGACTTGGATAGGGGCCTCCATTGGGGGTGGGGCCGGTCCAGTCTGCGTCTTCCTGAGGGCGGAGCCTTCGCTGGAGGTGGAGTCAATCGGGTCTGACTCTCCCTGGGGGCGGGGCCAAGAGCTGGGACGGGGTCTCCACTGGGGGTGCAGTCCGCTGGTCTGGCTTTCCGTCGGGGTGGAGCCAGGACTAGGACGGGTTCTTCCCTCCTGGAATGTGATCCTGAGCCCAGTCCCTGAACAGGACACCTGAGGTCCGGCACTACAAGGTGAAGCGTGAAGGTTCTAAATACGTCATTGATATGGAGGATCCGGTAAGCAGTGCGCCTCGGTCCCCAGCAGCGCCGTAGCGGGGTGGTCCTTTTCCTCACCAGCCCTGAAAGTGCCCCCGTCCCGCCCCCTAGTTCTCCTGCGCCTCTCTGGACGCAGTGGTCAACTATTTCGTGTCACACACCAAGAGGGCGCTGGTGCCCTTCCTGCTGGACGAGGACTATGAGAAGGTGCTAGGTGGGTGCGGCTTCCAGGAGCCTGGGGGCGGGGCGTCCCCACCTCTCCCGCCCCCGCCCCCGGGGACACCCCAGGCCACCCCTGGCCACCGCGCCTCCCCCAGGCAGCCTTTTGTGTTCCAGGCTGTGTGGAAACAGATAAAGAGAATGGCGAGCGTGTGTGGGTGGTGCCCTCTGTCCCGGGCCCAGGTGACGCCCCCTCCCCACCTGGGCACGGAGGGAGGGGACCTAAGACCCACCCACACACACACCAGTGGCCTAGCCACACGTGCCCCATGAGTACCCAGAGTCCAGGATTGGGAATTACCCATATCTCGACTGGAGGGGCTCCTAGATTGGGAGGTGGTAGATAGAGCCAAACCCAGATACTGTAGGGCCCAACCTAGGGTGTAGGAGAAACCGAGGCTGGAGGAAGGGGTGGCAGCACAAGGAAGGCTTCCTTCAGGAAGCGGTGCTTACAGAAGATCCTGAAGAATTTTAATGGGTATCCGTGGACAGAAGAGGGACAGATTCCCCAGAGATGAAGACTCTGGGTGGGTGTTGGGAAAGGGTTGGAAATCAAATTGGCCCAGGGATTTAGGCGGAAGAGGCGGGGACACACAGGGACATATGTGGGTTGGCAGTGGGGTCCTCCCTGGGGTGGGCAGCTGCAGGGTACCCAAGAGTGTGATGGACGTGTACCACACAAACACATATGCACATGCTCGTTAAACTCTGAACCAGCCTGTATAAGCAGAGGCTCCTTTTGTGTATGTAAATGCAGGTTTCACACATGCCAGCACATGTGTGTCCCAAATTACAGTCACACCTATCCACAGCGCATCACAAAAATACCTATCATCGGTTGTGATCACATTCACACGCCAAAGTACAGAGATCCACAGATACAGCCAAACTACACTTGGACACACTCAAGACTCAAGCATATCCTAGGAGCAGTGTTGTACACCTGTCATCCTAGCACTCTGGGAGGCTGAGGCAGGAGGCTCACAAGTTGGAGCCCAGCCTGAGCAACTTAGTGAGACCCTGTCACAAAAAGTTTTAAAAGGCCTGGGTATGTAGCTCAGTACATAGACCCTGGGTTCAATCCTCAGCACCACAACAATACAAAACAAAAACCACTCAAGCATGCACCTCAGCAGACAGGCGGCACTATGCATGGCTATGCACCAAAAGCGTGTTTTTTTGAAGTGGGAGCTTGAGGCAGTGTCTCACTGTGTAGTTCAGGCTGGCCTTGAAATCGCAGTGATCCTCCTCCTTTCTTCAGCCTCCTGAGTGCTGTGATTACAGGCATGCGCCACCACATCCAGTTTACATACAGTATATTTAATCCAAATCCAAATAGCGTGCATGTGTACACTATAGAAAGTAGATTCCTAAATGGGCACATTCACAGAAACACACGCACAGGGACACATGTACGTTATGTGTCCTTGCTGTACCACGCAGCCCTGACAGTGACCTCCTTTCCCCACCAGGTCCTACACCCCCTGCAGATGGCCCCAAGTCGCTACCGCCTGTGTCCAACCAGGACAAGCCCCCACTTCCTCCCCTGCCCCGGCCACCTAGCCAAGATGAGAACTATGTGATTCCCATTGAGGACGCCTCAACTATTGACTACCAGAATCAAGATGGTGGGTGGGGGCAGGGCTTCGAGCACCACGGGTTGGGATAGCCGGCTACCAGCCTGAGGGGACACCTCGCCTTTGTCCACGCAGTGATCTCCCCGAGTCAGCCGATCATCCTGAAGCCCAAGAAGTTGGCCAAGCCCCCAGCCAAGCCTCCGAAGCCACCCATTGTGCCCAGGCCAGGTAGGATGCCCTCTCCCAGCCCTCCTTATATCAATGGCCGCCGGCCTTGGCCCTCATCTGCTTTCTTTTCCAGAGCCCAAAGGCAACAGTAGTGTCTTGACCAGGAAGCCACCAGGCAGCTCGCCCCAAGCTTTGTTGCTCACGACAAGTAAGTGGTTCTGAGAGGTGGATGCAGGGTGGGCGTCCGAGGTGTGGGGCACCCAGGGTCTCCTGCTCCCAAGGGCCCTCAAACTAATTCCCCCCTGCTGCCGGGAAATTCCCAATGCCTCTGAACACATTTTCATTTTGCACTGGGTCCTGGGTGGGTCTAGGGGCAGGGTGTGGGCTAGGGATCCCTGGCCCAGCTAGAGTGTGCGGTCCCCATTCCCCAGGGCTGGGGGATGTGACCGCAGAGCTGGAGGAGAAGCTGCAAAGGAGGAGAGCGCTGGAGCAGTGAGTGGGACCCACGGGGGCAAGAGAGCCAGTCTCAGCAAACTGATCCATTCCCTCAGCATTAAATTTCAAATGACATCCAGGCTCACGTGTTTGGCTTGGCTTGAGGGATTGGGGGTGAGGGGTCCACTGGATGTCTGCCTACTGCAGGGCCCACTTATTCCCAATGAGCTCGGAAGCTGCCACTGGATGCTACAGAAAAAGCCCATTTGGGGGAAAAAAAGCCCATTTGACAGCTGGAAAGGCTGAGGTCCAGGCCACAGGGCAGGCAGGATGGGCGTGACCACCCGCCCCAAAGAACCAGCGCCCAGCCTAGCCAGTGTCTGACCTTTATTAGGAAGGGGGGGGCACCCCAGTGCCCACTCCCTGGTGATGACCCCCCCACTCATTCACAAGTTAAGGCTCCAAGCAGCAAGAGAGAGGGCGATGCTTGCAACCCCAAAGACACCCTGCTGGCTGGGTGGCTGGTGGCCTAGCTGAGGCTGGTATTGGAGCTGCTAGTGGCACTTCCCCGCTTCTGCAGGCAGCGTACGGAGCTGGGGACCTGCAGGCCTGTCGTCACATGGAAGCTGCCACACCAGACCTGGGGAGGAGGGGGAGGCTCAGCCCCAAGCCACAGCACCCAGCCAAACTCCCACCCCTGTCCCTGGGCTGGGGGTGGCTCACCGTGAAGGCCGGCAGCAGTGGCTGCGTGAACTTGGCTTTGAATGTGTGCAGCAGCTGTTTAGTGCGGGCATTGTAAAAGGACAGGAGGCCTGGAGTTGGAGGCAAAGTGACAGTGTCAGGAGTCGGCTAGGGATAAGGGGTGGGGGAGTCAGGTATCGGTGAGGAGGGTAGAGGTGGCTGGGGAATGTCACCTTGGTGGAAGTCACAGTGCACACCCAGGCAGTCGGGCACGGGGGCGTCCAGCACCTTGACCTTGTTGGCGTGCTTGGCTGTGAAGCTGACCTGCAGCCAGTTGTTCACGTGCAGGCACCACGAAGCCGAGGTCTTGCCCAGCTGCTCAAAGCGGCCCAGGCTGCGGTAGGCCACACCTACGCCAAAGGCCTTGCTGTCCGGCTCATAGCGCACCTCCCAGTAGTGGTCCCCGCCATCAATCAGGGTGTCCCCTGAGGAGCCGGGTCAGATGTTCTTCAGCCAGGCACTCCCTACACCACAGCCACACCCTGCAGGTGTTCCATGGGGCCCCAGCTGCTCCTCCAGGTACTCCTCAGGGATCCCATGTACTCCCTCCAAGTATTGCTTGGGCTCTTTGCTCCCTTTAGGTACTTATCGGACCCCAGCTACTCCCCAGGCTTTATCAACTCACTCTAGATACTAAGCCCAGATACTCTCTGCACCTCAGTTTTTCCTCTCAGATTCTCTCCAAGCCACGCTACTCCTTGCAAATACTTTCAAGTTTTAGAGTTCCTCCCCAGATGCCCCTCACTTCTTTCCAGAAACTAGATATCCCCGAGCTCTTCCTCCTGACAAAACCCATGTTCCCAGAGGTCTCGAGTTCTTCCTCAAGTCTAGAGACTCCCTCTAATCCCCAGCTATGGTAGAATCCAGACACTTCCCAGGGCTGATTCCTTGCTGTTGACTGTTTTCTTTTTTTTGCTATCAGGGATGGAACGTAGGACTTTGGGTTTTCGAGCCAGGTGCCAGAACCACTGAGCTAAATCCCTGGCTGTTGACTGTTTTCTGAGTCCAGATCTATCTAGACCCTAACTCCTGGTGGAGGCCAGATTCTCCTGTGTCAGCCACTTCTGAGGGCTATAGGTCTCCCGGGGATCCACCAGCCAGTCACTCTCCAGGTACCCTCTGCATTATGCTACTCCTCTGGCATCAGCTCCACCCAGACCTCAGATGCTGTCCAAGTCTCAGTTAATCCCTGAGCCACATCCTGTCTTCCCCAAGTCCTGATGATCCACATCTCAGCTACCCCCTCCAATCGCTTCAGTGGAGCTGTTCCTGAACTTCTGCTCCTCTGCTCTGCCTCTCTTGGATCACAGCTCAGCTCCACATATCTCAGCTCCTCCCAGATCTCAGCTACTCCCCCAGCCCATAGTGCCCAGGTTCCTCTCCCCTTTCCAGAAACCTCTCTCTCTCTCCAACTTTCAGCACTCTACACCTGTACCCATATATCTCCTCCTTCCCCTCCTTTTTTGTTTGGTTTGGTTTGGTTTTTTGAGACAGGGTCTCACTATGTAGCCCAGGCTGGCCTCAAATTTACAGCAATCCTCCTGCCTCAGCCTCCCGAGTGCTGGGATTACAGGAGTGTGCCACCACGCCCGACCCCCACCTCCTCTTTAAACCCCAACTCTCCCCAGTCCCAGATGCGCCTCAGAAAACCAGATTGTCCATACAACATCTTCTCAGGTCCTGGCTTATCCTCACATCTCCCTTCCTTGTTTATATTACTGACCATACTGACTGCTTCATACCTCATTGCTCCAGCTCTTTTGTAAACATTGGCAATTCTACACTTCAGTTCCTTTACAGGATATAATGGTTCCTATGATGTTACTTTCTCCTCCTATACCACCCCTCTTAGCTTCTCCTCAGACACCAGCTACTTCTTTACCTGGCTCCTCCACCCACTCTAAACTACTTCCCCAAACTCCTGTACATTTTGAGGTTTTTTTTTTTTTTTTTTGTAGTACTGGTGATTGAACCCAGGGCCACGACACTGAGCTACATCCTCATCCTTTTTAAAAAATGTGTACACAGGGTCTTGCTAAGTCACTAAGTTATCCAGGCTGGGCTCAAGGTTATGATCCTCCTGCCTCATCCTCCCAGAGGGCTGGGATTTCAGGTGTGTCCAGCCATGCCTGGCTGTAAACTCCTGTCCTGCTTCAGCTGCTCCACAGGCAAACATTCTTTCCAGCTACTGCCCAAATCGTGGCTTCTCCACAGACTAGGAAATCTGCCTGTCCACTCCGTCTGACCACTCCCCAGCCCTGAGGCTTGTTCTTTAGCTCCATGGGTGCTGGCTCCCTCCACTCATCTCTCACCCCAAATACTCCATTCTCCCAGAGCAGGAACAATGCCTCTTATCAAGACCTCTCCCACCAAAGCTGGGTGACAGCTGCCTGTCTCCCACCCCTCCCCAGAGCTCTCCCCAGAACTCCCCTCTCTCCCTTCTCTCCCATCCTTACCCAGTACTGTGTAGGACTCAGCTGTGAACCGGTCCCGACCCCCACGACCTGAGGACATCCTCTTGGGGGATGGAGTACCTCTGTGGGTGGCAGGGAGGGGAAGACTCAGTTCAGGCCTCTCCTCTACATAGAAGGGCCTCTTTGGTCCATCCCAAACACTGTTGATGTTTGGTTTGGCCCTGAGAATATATATTTGGACCTTTCTGTATACTGTGCCCTTCACAGTCAGGTTTGGAAAATTATTCAACCATCAAAACCCTGCCCAAAATATCCTCTTCCCTTCATTCACTTGGGGTTCCTCCAACCCTAGGTTCCTCCCTCCACCCCAGAGGCAAGCTACCTGGCTGGGGAGTTGACAGGAGATGCCGTCCGCCCCTTGCCATCTTTCTCTCGAGCCTTGATGTCCTGCACCTTCCCGCCCATAGCGTCCCACTCCACGGCAAGGTCGTCTACCCGCAGGTTCTGGTGAGATGTGGACGCATCCAGGCGGAACATGAACGCTGGGGCCGGGCAGACGAGGGAGGTACAGAGATGGGAAAACCCAGAGAGACACAAAAAGACAGAGACAGGCAGACAGTGACCCAGACAGACCAAGACAGGCACTGAGAACAGGGAGAGACGAAGAGCCAGAGATGGAGACAGACAGAAACCAGCAGATGGGGGTCAGAAAGACAGGCAGGAAGAACTGAGAGAGACAGGCTGAGAAGGGCTTGGAACAAACAAGGAGCCAGAGGAGCAATGGGCAGCAAGGTGGTGCCATGTAGCTAATCCCAGGAAAGGGGCAGGGCTCTGGCAAGCAGGAGCCAGGCTAGACAGCAGAGGGACTTCCCAGCAGGACATCAAAGGTGTCACTGTGGGAGGCTGCAGAATCTGTTTTCACTACAGATACTTTGTCCCCAGCTCTAAGAGGACTTAACTATTTGGTTGGGGGGAGGGTAGAGGAGAAAGAAAGAATGTATGTGGGTGAATAAAAACCACATAGATGCTGAGTGTGGTTGGACACACCTGTAATCCCAGCACTCAGGAGGCTGAGGCAGGAGAACTGTCGTAAATTTGAAGCCAATCTGCACTACATAGTGAGTTTAAGACCAGCCTACACTACATAGTAAAACCTTGTCTCAAAAAGCAAAAAAAAAAAAAAGCAAGCAAAAACAAAACTTCCAGTTATAATGGGGTGACTCTCAGAAACAAAAGACAAAAGCATGGTTGTAGCAGATACCATGCTAAGGAAGTCACTGTGGACGGAGCTTGGAGCTTCCTGGCAGCCAGGGAAACAAGGGCCACAGAAAAAAACGGGTAACTGGAAGATTCTCATGTCATACTGGTCCCTGGGGCATCAAGAGGGAGGGGACATGGAGTCAGGGACAGGGAGGGGATGGGAGCCAGTCACCTGGTGTCTCCAGGGTCACTGGCTCGGAGAACTCCCCTGCAACTGCCTTGTTACAAGCCTTCACCCGGAAGTTCATGTACTTCATGTCAAACTTGAGACCTGGGGAGCAAGAGGGATGATGGATGGCAATGCTGCACAGTCTCTGTTGTGACTTTGAGCCCTGGTTAGAATCTACCACATTCAGGGCCAGGGATTTAGCTCAGTGGTTTCGCCAGCTGCTGCGCCAGCGCAAGGACCCGAGTTCGATCCCTGGTACAAAAAAAAAAAAAGAATCTACTACATTCCACAGTGAGGCCCCCACCCCTCACATTAAATAACATCTTATCCCTGGAAAATGGCCTCTGTCCCTACTGACCTGTGGGGCTTATGCATTGCTTGATCCTGCCTCCAGTCCAGAGCCACCAATCAAGATGCTCTATGACTCTGTCTCAGGGATTGGTTGATTGGCTCAGAGACGGGCACATGACTCAAACTGGCCAATCAGAATTTGCCCTGGATCTTCAGTACTATGGCCAGGAGAGTAGCTTTTCCTCCAGGCTAGGCCCAAACTCTCCTGGGAGAATCTGCAGGGAGGCTGGGGAAGCATCTTCAAAAATGCAGCTCCCAGGGGCCAGGGATTTAGCTCAGTGGTTTCGACACCTACCGCGCAAGCGCAAGGACCCGAGTTTGAGTTTGATCCCCGGTAACAACAACAACAAAAAAATGCAGTTCCCAGAGACACCATTTGCAGGGACCAATGTTACTGAGTCACTTGGGGGACATTGTTGAACATTCTCTCTACTTTGAATAATCTACCCTTTCTATTCATAATTATCATGTTAAACCTTTTTGTTTTCAGCACTGGGAATTGAAAACATGGCCTTTACAATGAGCTATATCCCTACCCCTTTTATCATCATCACCATTATTATTATTTTTATTTTGAGACAGGTTCAGGGCAGGGATGTAGCTCAGTGGCACCGCGCCTGCCTGGCAAGCACAAGGTCCTGAGTTCAATCCCAGGTACCACAAGAAAAAAAAAGAAAGAATTGGGTGCAGTCCTGTGCCACTATACTGTAATGTGTATGTATTTATATATATATATATTTTTTTTTTGATTTTTGAATTTTTTGGGGCAGCCCTGCGGATGGAGCCCCCCAGGGCTCTGCACACTAAGCAAATGCTCCACCCCGATCCACACCCCAGCCCTCCAGCTAAAGCTCTTTGAAGCACTGTCCACAGGTCACCCCTGTGTTGACTCCTTCCCTCTCCTTCCTCAGGCGCCATCACACCGGAGCCCCTGGCTGACCACAGCTGTCCTGCCTGAACACCCTGCCTTGGGCCCACAGCACTGCTCTCTGCTAGCTTTCTAGCTGTCCCCCTCCCCCTGTGGCTCCTATTTGGTCTTTTTTTAGGCTCCTCCTTCCGCTAGCCCTCCACATCCGGTGCACAGGCCAGAGTTCCTACTCATCTCCCACTGCCCTTGGTCCCCTTCCACCCATGGCAGCCACACCCCAACTTGTTGCCTGGCCCTGAGTGTACAGCTGCCTCCTGATTGCTGGCTCCCTGGATGCCCACTCTGCAGGCATCCGAAACAGGAGCTTGGACCTCACCACAGCTGCTGCTCTACAACCCTCCATAGCTCCCTTCACCTCACCTCGACGTCATTTCATTTTCTCACCTCTGTAAACTAACTAGCTCCAGACACAGAAGCCTGGCACTGCAGCCTCTGGGCCCTGAAGAGGGTGTTGTCTTCCCCTCTGCCTGCCCTCCACCCCCAGTTGCTGCCACAGACAGATGCACCAGCGGTCTTCTGCCTCACCTCCTCTGAGAGTTCATAGGGTGCTCAGCAACAAACGCTCAGGGCAGAAAGAGAGATCTAGGGCTGGGGATTTAGCTCAGTGGTTCTGCCCCCTGTCTCAAAAGCGCATGGTCCCGAGTTCGAAGTCCAGCACCAAAAAAAAAACAACAAAAGGAGAGATCTAGACTCAGCCCATGCCTCAGTTTCTCTGGCTGCAAACTGGCAATCACTGAGAGCAGGCTTCAGCCAATACCTCCTGCCCTTTTCATTTTTTATTTTGAGGCTGGGTCTCACTGAATTGCCCAGGCTGGCCTCAAACTTGCAATCTCCCTCCCTCAGTCTCCTGAGTAGCTGAGATTACAGGAGTGCACCCCCATGCCCAGACTCAACGCACTTTTTGTTTACAACTACTTGTACATCTATAATTATGCCCAAACAAAAAGTCACAACAAAACAAAACAAAAGGCAGGAGGCCTTGGAGGTGAGATTATGGAATCCTATAGAAAAAAAAATTGAAAGAGGGCCAGGGATTTAGCTCAGTAGTTTCGCTGCCTGCCTCACAAGCGCAAGGACCCAAGTTCGATCCCTGGCACCAAAAAAAAAAAAAAAAAAAAATTAAAAGAGGCGTGTATTTATTTTAGTTCCCAAGCAAAAAAGAAAAAAATAGATCTCAGACTCCTTGGCTGGCGGGCTGGTGATTTTTTCCCCCTGCAATTAGCATGCTCATTATTAACCATGTGTGCTAATTACAGATAACTAGGGCTGATTATAGCCTAAGAGTGAGGCCATGAATGTGATACTTATCATGTCTCTAAGACTCTCCTGGCCCCAGGGCTTCCTGCCACTCAGGAGGGCATTTGAAATTTGAAATTCAGGAAGGACCCCTGACTTTTTTTGGCCTTCAGATCCAATCCACCCTTAGCAGCTGGGTGGATTCCCTGTGCTTTTTTATTTCTTTTGTTTTTCTGAGACAAGGTCTCGCTATGTAGGTCAGACTGGCCTGGAACTCACTATGCAGCACAGGTTGGTCTTGAGCTCCTGGCAATCCTCCTGCCTCACCTTCCTAAGTGCTGGGATTACAGGTGTGGGCCACCATGTCCAGTGCTTTTTTATTTCTTTTATAACAGCCAAGGAAATTGCCCAATACCTGGGGGTGTCCCTGGATCCCAACTCTATGAGGCAAGAGTTCTCGCTCCTTTGCTCAAGGTTATAAGGACAGCATTTGGTCCACTGTAGGTGCAGGGTAACTTAGAAGGAACGAATGACGCCTTCACTTCCTGTACCTCAGTTTCCTCATTTGTCAAATGGTGATGTAAGATGGGTGTGGTGGTGCACACCTGTCATCCCAGCACTCTGGGAGGCTGAGGCAGGAGAGTCCTAAATTAGAGCCCAGACTGGGCAACTCAGCAAATTAGCAAGACCTGGTCTCAGAATAAGACCCATCGGCAACAAGACTCCGATGGCTAATGGTTGGAGAGTGGCTTCAGGGGTGAAATGTGCTGGGAGCCCCAGCCAGGCAGGCTCCTGACCTGTCAAGGTGTACTCCGTGTGCCGGATGCCCTCCACCACCATCCAGGGCTGGTCCTCCTTGAGGCGTGGGGGTCCCTCAAAGTTGGTCCTCCGGTACTCCAGCACATAGTGGTCGATCTTGCTGTCCTCGTCCGGCATGCGCCACACCAGGGTCACGCAGTTATCTGCCACTAGGGACTCGGCTAGGTCGATCATGGGGGTGCTGGGCACTGCCCCAGACAGAAGGGAGAGACAGTCAAGGTTCTGTGCCCAGTGGGGTGGGAGGGGCTTGCTGGAGCCCACCTACCACGTGACAGCCTGTGGGCAGGGCCACTGAGTTCCTCACCCGGGAGGGTGCTCCTTTGGGTTTTGGGGACCAGGGGCTGGAGACTCCTCGGGGGTCCAAGAAGTGGGGTTTTGAGAGCTTTCTCAGGACTCAACCAACAAAGGACGGGACCATCTCAAGATGCCACTATTTAGAGTCGGGAATTTGCCAAAATTCTCTACCAACTGACAGGGCCTTCTTTCCTTCCTCCTGTCCTCCTCTTCTCCCTTCCCCCCTGCCTTTCCAATACTGAGATGGAACCCAGGGCTTTCACACTAAACTACATTCCTTGCCCTTTCTATTTTTTGAGACAAGGTCTCCATAAATCATTAAGTTGTCCAGGCTGGGCTGAACTTGTGCCTCTCCTGCCTCAGCCACCACCACCAGGGGACTCTGAGTCTCAGAGTGCCAATTCCCAAGGAGGTGTGGCTTTCTCAGGGCATTCTCCCTGGATTCCACTGAGGGGCTCTTCTGGCGTCACTCCCGGGAGGGCTGCATCCTGCATACATGGCGCTAAAATAAGATTCCATCCGCACAGGGGAGGAGCAAACTGAGGGACCGCCCCAATGTGGGAGGGGCCACTGGGCCCCACCCACATATAGGCAGAACACTCAAAGGCTCCACCCTTGTGTGGGAGGATGGCAGGGCTCCACCCAGGCAGGGTGTTGCAGCCTCAGGGTTCTGCCCCCAGGACGGGGACTTTCTTGGATCCAGGCACTGGATGGTCACCCTCAGTCCAGGTCCTGCCTCAAGCCTCCTGGCTGCGGGGCCACTTCCTTGCAAGCCTAGCCCTCCAGCAGGTTTCCCTCTCACCAGGCAGAAACGTAAGGCCCTGCAGCATCTGACGTTCTTGAGCAAAGTCCACCATGAGGTGACTCATGTTGTCGCTGACCTTCGCTTTCAGTGACAGCCGGAAGGCAGGAGCCATTGTTACACTGTGAAGAAGGAGGTGGAAGCAGCCTGCTGACACTGTCTCAGGGGTGGGGGTCGCAGGCCTGGTCATCTGAGGTGTGTCCCTGTGTTCATGTCCAGTGCTCTGGGCCCGGGTCCCCACCGTCACCAAAGGCAGGGCACTGGGGTGGGGTCAAACCCAGCATCTTACCTATCTTTGATTTGCTTGGCAGCCTAGAGGGAGGGACAGAGTGAATTCTCAGGTTAGTCTTAACAAAATCAGAAACTGGGGTGTGGCCCTGTGACAGAGCCACCCCCCACCGACTGAGGAAGAAACTCCTCCTTCTGGCAGTCCTTGAAGGGAGAAGGCACCAAAGACACAAACCCACCTTTGTCCCAGCCTCCTGCCAGTACCCAGGACAAGCAGCTGGTGCACTCAGCAAACAAAAATACAGGTGACCCAGCTTCACTGACGTTTCAGATAAATAATGAAGGATTGTATTTTTAACATAAATAACCGTGTCCCATGCAATATTTGAGATATGCTAAGCACTATATGAGATATATGTATATTAAAAATATCCAGTGATAAATGTGAATTTCAAGTCAACAACAAATAATTTTTTATTATAAGTATGTCCTGTGCAATCTTTTTTCTCTTTTGCAATACTGGGTATGGATCCCAGGCCTTTGCACTAAGCTCCATCGCCAGCCCTTTTTATTTTTATTTATTTATTCATTTTGTTTTTGTTTTGTTTTGTTCTGTTTTTTTGGTACAGGGATCGAACTCAGGACCTTGCGCTTGCAAGGCAGGCCCTGGAACCACCGAGCTAAATCCCCAGGCCCCATGTATTTGTTTTTTGAGAGAGGGTCTCACTATGTAGTTCAGACCAGCCTTGAACTCACTATGTAACCCAGGCTGACCTTGAACTCACAGCCATCCTCTACCATGCCCGGTGTTTTGTTTTGTTTGTTTTTTGAGACAGGCTAAATTGCCCAGGCTGGGTTTGAACTTGTAATCTTCCTGCCTCAGAGGTGCTGGGATGACAGGGATGCACCACCACACGAGGCAATGTTTGAGACACACTGATACTATTGCCCGGATAGGCCATCCTTCCACTAAAAAGCATACGTGCAATTAAGTAGAAATGCAAGTGTCACCAGGTGCACTGAATTTTGCCATCGACCCTGGGTGCCGCCTCAAACACACCCACCTGGAGGAAGTCCTCGCTGTCAGCAGCCTGCAGGGTGTGATTGGCCATCTCCAGCAACTCCTCCGAACTCTCCAGGGCCCGGGTGCAGGCAGACAGCTGGTTCTGTGGGGTACAAGGGACTCATCAGCCCAGCACAGGGACTCACTGCACTGCCTTGAACCCTCCCAGGGCCCCCGCCCCACTATGGTCAGGATCCGGGGAAGCCCTGGCTTCTCCATCACCAGGTAGGACAGGGAGGTTAGCGCTTGACCCTGGCTCCTGCACTACAGAAGAATTGCCAGGGAAATCCCTTCCTTAAACCCTCACACACCTAGGGACAACTGAGCTCCTGGGCTCCACATTCCCTGGGGATGGGAATCTGGGATGTTAGGAGGCTCTCAGGAGGTTTGGATGCAGCTCGAGGGACCCCAGCTTGGAGAGTAAGAGCCCAGGGGAGCCATGGGAGGTATGTGAGTGGGGGTGAAGCTCTCAGATCTGGGGTTCAGAGCTGAAGGGATTAAGGGGAAGGGAAGGCAGATGGGATTGACAGGCCATGCCTGGAGGGGGAAGGGGAGAGACCAGAGTCTGGGAGCATGGGGTTTGGAGGAAGATGCCCAGCTGCCTGGACTCCACTTCCCCTGCGGGTGGCCGAGTCGAACACCTGTAGCTCGTAGGTGCGGCTGGCACGGTCCTGCTTTATCTTCATGAGCATGCCCTCCTTGAGCTCCTCCAGCATGGACAGGAGGGACTGGAACTCCTCCTCTAGGTCTTCCTGCACCTTGGTGGAGTTCGCCTGCATAGGAACAGCCAGGATTGCCCAAAGCCCGTGATCAGAAGGAGAGACTGAGGCCCAGGCACAACCTGGCTGGCCCTGTACATCAGCAGCAACAGGCTCGGCCTCCTGGCAGTTGGCTCCCCTCTTCCCTTACCTCCACATTCAGTAGCATCTGCTTAAGGGAGTAGATAAAGCTCTGAATCTCTTCATTCTTCACAGCCAGGGTGGTGATGATCTTCCGCAGAGCCTCCTGCTCCATGAAGCCACAAACACACACACAGACCGGGTGACCCCTCCGCAAAACACGCCTCCAAAGGGTGACTCGGCCCTAACTACCTCTCCTACCAGGTGGCCACTGCAGTCATCCCCATTTTACAGGGGAGCAAGGGAGGAGGTGGAGGCTCAGGGAGAGCTTTAGGGAAAGGACAGGGCCGAACCAGGTCTGCCTGCTGAGCACCAAACCCAGCCCGCAACCCAATCCCTTTCATCTTTAGGGTTGAGCAAGCGCTGGGGGACGGGCCAGCCTGAGCGAAGACCGCCCAGAGGGAATGGGCTAGCCTGGGCAAGGGGCTATCCATGAGAAACAGACCCCTAGGGGCTGCGGACAGCTTGGGCTAAGGCTGGCCTGGGAGCAGGGGTGAGCTGGGAAGGGGTTACTCTGAAGACGGGGTCCACCTGGGGAGAGAATAAGGGGGTGGGATCACCTGGAGAAAGAAAAGGAGAACCGGAAAAGGGAAGGGCCCAGAGGCCAGGTAAGTGGGGAGGGGAAAATAGGTCTGGGAAGGATAAGCGGTAGACAAGGCCCGGTGTCTGGGTTCCTTCTGCTGGGGTCGCAGGGTGGGCGGGGTCAGCACTGCGGCGCTGGTGGGGGGAATGGGTACACCTGGGATGGAGGCGGGGGGGAGGGGAGCGGGGTACTGAGTGGGGAGTGGGGGCGGAGGGGACGCCCCTGGCCCCGGAACAGAAGGATGGGGGACGCAGTTCCAAGTAGGGGGAGCCCTGGATCCGGGCAGGGCCGCGACCGCAGAGCTGCTGGGGGAGGGGCCGCTGCGCTCACCTGGTCCCCACCCCGCCCGGCGCACTGTGCCCCGCCCGCACCTCTTCCTACCCTGTGGTCTTCCATGGCTGCAGCCTGGCCACTCCGGCCCGGCCCGCGGGCCCCGCTGGCTCTGGAGTCCCCAAGCCGCCCTGGCCGCAGCCAGTAGCCAATGGCCCGCGGAGTCCTCGCCGCCGCCGCGCCCCCGGTCAGCGCTCCATCACTGCGCGCACTGCGCAGGCGCGCCCGCCGCGGCAGCCTGGGAGATGTAGTCCGAGACGGGGTTCGAGGGAGCCCGACTTGCAGAGTTTGGAGCTCCCCTGGCAACACAGAGAAGGATGTCTGAGCGGGGCTTGGTGTCCCAGGCATGTCATCCTAGCACTTGGGAGGCTGAGGCAGGAGGATCTCCAGTGAGCCCACTGGACCACTTAGTGAGAACCTGTCTTAAAGTAAAAAATAAAAAAAAGAAGGGCCGGGGATTTAGCTCAGTGGTTCCAGCCCCAGCCTCACAAGCGCAAGGTCCTGAGTTCGATCTCCGGTACAAAAAATAAATAAATAAATAAATAAATAAATAAATAAAGAGCTGAGGGATGTGGCTTAGTGGTACAGCACCTGCCTGCCAAGCGCGAGGTCCTGAGTTTGATTTCGATTACCAAAAAAACCCAACCTGGGGACCTAGCTCAGTGCAAAGACACTGTGTTCAATACTTAGTACAGAACTGAATAAACCAATGAATGTGAATGATGTCTAGACAAGAGAAAGCTCTAAATTGGAACTTGGTTTTGATCTCCAGCTTTGCCAGGTAACCTCAGGGTCATCTCAAGTTCTCCGGTGCCTCAGTCTTCCCACATGTTCACCCATATATCTTCTCCCTTGCTGTTCAAATTGGCACCCAAACCCTCCACCCCAACCTCTAAGATGTGGCACTTGAACACAATACCTTTGCCTACTATTCAAGCTGATATTCAATGCCAAAGCCCTCTTTCCCTTCCCACAACACAACTGAACTCTTACACATCCCACAAAGCCCCAGGCTTTTACCTTCTCCAAAACAAAAACAAAACAACTCTCTCTCCCAGCAACCGGGCAGAGTCTGGGCCTTAATCTGCCCAGGGGGAGGGTAGAGCTTGGAAGAGTCCAAAGAAGCAGGCAAGAGGTGTGTCCCCCCCCAGCGCCCGTGGCTGAGGCTGCCTGAAGACAGAGCCTCCAAAGCCACCACCTCCCCCTGGTTGAGAACAAGAATCTTCCCAGCCTGGGTAAGAAAGGAGGTCACTCCGCGGTTGCAGTGTGAAGCTGAGCCCCAGGTCTACTGCCTGCTTTCAGAACTCACGCAGTCAGGTCAGGTCAGCCACAGAGAATCCGGTTAGGGGCTGGGCTGTGGCTCTGTGGTGAGCACTCGCCTGCCTTGTGGAGGACCCAGGCTCCATCCCCAGCACCCTCCAAAAAAACAGACAATAAGCTCCCAGAAAGCCAGGAACATAGAGGCATTTTCTCAGCCCAAGGAAGGACGCCTACAAAAACTAGCTGACAGCAAACTTGAGGCCACCAGACTGGATTCTTTCCCCTTAAAAGGAGAGGGATGTCCACTGTCACCACTTCTACTTAATATTGTCTGGAATCTGGGCTTGTTGACACATGCCTGACATTCCAGCACTTTGGGAGGCTGAGGCAGGAGGATCACAGGTTTCAGCCCAGCCTGGGTAACTTGCTACTTAGCAAAACTCTGGCTCAAAATAAAAAATAAAAAGGGGCTGGGGTTGTAGCTCGGTGTGAAGGCCCTGGGTTTCATCCCCAGGACTGAAAAAAAAAAAAAAGAAAAAAGAAATATCTCTCCCTCACTCACTACACAAACTTCCTTTCAGTATAGGAAACTAGAGAAACAGACATGAGGCAGCAGAAAGAGGACCCTCAGACAGCCTCCAACGCCAGAACTCTGCTGTCTCCCCTGACACGTCACTCTGCCCCTGCGGTAACAGGGTGGGCCGACTTGGTGGCAGGAAGTCTGTCGCTTGGTGGGGGTGGGAAGTAGGTGTCCTGGTGGCAGCTCATGGGGCAGGGATGGGGTCCCCAGGCTGGGGACTGATGCTCCTGGTCCAGCTGTGTGGTGAGTACCTAGGACCCTCCTTCTGCACCCCTCCTGCTGTCCTCCTCCCCCTTGGAGCCCCTCCAGCTTTCTTTTTAAACAGGGCCCAGCTACCTGACACTGTAGGCTTGGGGGCTTCAGGGGTGTCCTTAAGGGGGCCCCAGGATAAACAATTACCCACATGGCAGGTGTGGGTGACGTGGCCCCTCTGGCCTCTGTTCTCACCCACCTCCGGCAGTGCCTCTCTCTGCCAGATTTTCTTTCTCTTTCTTTTCCTTTCCTTCTCTCCTCCTCCCTCCCCTCCCTTCCTTGTTCTTCTTCCTCCTCCTCCTTCCTTTTTCCTCCCCCTTCTTCTTTTTCTCCTCCTTCTCCCCCCCCCCCTTTCTCTCTCCCTTTACTGGGGATTGAACCCAGGGCCTTCACATTAACCTACATCCCCAGCCCTTTTCTAACAAATTGTTTTTAATGTTTGAGGCAGGGTCTCTTTAAGCCACTCAGTTGCCCAGGCTTGACTCAAACTTGCAACCCTCCTGCCTCAGCCTCCAGCAGTGCTGGCATGACAGGTGTGTGCCCATGCCCTCCTCAGCTAGATCTGCTCGCCCCCCGCCCCCCATCAGGTTCCTGAGCCTTCCAGGCCTGTGTGCAGCTATTTGGCTACCTGGTTTTCCTTCTGGCTCTGGTCTCCCCAGCCGCTGCCCAGCTGCATCTCAGGAGCCAGGAATGTGCCTTCTGCAGGGTCCACCAGGCAGCTCAGGCCCATCATGGCCAGAAGCAGCTTCTCCCCCAGGCTCCCTTGCGATGGCTGCCACCAGTCCAGTCATATCCAGGTCCTCTGCTCCTCCTGCTCCTGCTCTGAGTTCTCACCTCATAGCTGGTCCCCACCGTGGCCTGCAGGGTGCTTTTAGTAAACTGGAGTCCGGCCTGGTGCTGCTCAGTGGAGTCCGCTCACCTCACATGCACAGGGCCTGGGGTCTGCCCCATACTGCAAAGGGAGAAGCACACCTCAGACTGGACTCTGTTTCCTCTGCTCCCTTGGTTTCCAGTAAACTGTCACCTTCCCCTCCTCCCTCTCTGCCTGAACTCCCTCTGCTTCAGTCCCAAAGCCCCCTCTCTGCTTCTGCAACTCTCCGGCCTCCATCTGACCCTAGAGCCTTTTTGGTTTTTGTTTTTTGAGACAAGGTCTCTCTGTGTAGCCCAGGCTGGCCTCAAACTCACAGGGATCCTCCTGCCTCAGCCTCCTGAGTGCTGGGATCACAGGCCTGCACCACTATGCGTTTCTCTTTTGTCCCTCTTGATCACCGCTGTGTCCCCCACACTCAGCTAAGGACCGGGCACAGGCTGGATGTTAGTTGTAGGCTTGAGCGCTGGACACGTCCAAGAGTCCTGCTTGAACTCTCACAGCTGAGTTGTGCCCATTTCATAGACTGAACCACTGAGCACCAGAAAGAGGATCAACCCCACCCAAGGGCACAGGGACAGTGGGTTCCAAGCCCATCCCGCAGGCTCAGAGAGGTGTTGAGCCTTGCACACTCACTGGAAAGTGCTCACCAGCCTCATCTTTCCCCCAGCCCTGCAGGGAACCACAAGCCTGAGTGTGAAGCAGTGGCCCATGTCCCTGAGGGTGACTCAGGGCGGTCAGGCCACCCTGGCCTGCCAAGTGACTCGGGCACAGTCCTGGGAGCGGCTCCGTGTGGAGTGGACCAAGGATGGTGATGTCATATGTCAGCTGCTCCTTACCAAAGGCACCCCCAGCCCTGGCATGTGTGGGCCCAGGGCTCAG
Organism: Heterocephalus glaber; assembly: GCF_000247695.1. The sequence continues at coordinate 5,363,450 of NW_004624828.1, forward strand.
CTGTCCTGGAGGGCGCCTGAGGACATCACCCTGAAGCTGGACCAGCTGACCCTCAATGACAGTGGAGCCTATGTGTGCCAGGTGACTTCGGAGATTCCTGAGCTGGAGAAGGCTGAGGGGAACAGGACGCAGCTCCTGGTAGACACAGGTAGGAGAGCCAAGGGCCAGGCGGGAGTGGGAACAGTCTTGGTTTTCATTTTTATCTTTTTGTGATTCTGGGAATAGAACCCAAGGCCTTTGCACAGAGCTCCAGCCCTGGTCTCGCTAAGTCACTACATTGCCCAGGCTAGGCTCCAACTTGAGATCCTCCTGCCTCAGCCTGCCAGAGTGCTGGGATCACAGGCGTGCACACCCACACTCAACATATATTTCATTTAAATATACTTACCAAGTATGTTCTCTTTTGTGTCTGCTTTTTTTTTTTTTACTCCACATGATGTCTGAAAAATTCACTTCTATTGGTGTATCTGTGAGTGCTTCATCCCTTTTCCTGGCTGTAGAGTAGTCCATTACATGACCATCTCTTCATCACTCCAAAATCCTGTGCTGTGTACAGGTTGGTCTTGTATTCTGGTGAACATGTGTACATTTCTGCTGTACCCAGGACAATTCTAGAATCTCAAACCATAAAATAGAATCTTGCAGTTCTAGAATCACTTTAGAAGACAATTCTAGGGTCTTAGAGTTAAATTGTCCCTAAGAAGGTTCTTAGGGCAAAAATAAAGCCTCCTTCTTGCTCTGTTTGGCTTTGCAGTGCTGGAGATGGAACCCAGAGCCTCACACATGGTAGGTGAACACTCACCACTGAGCTGAAGCCCTGGCTTTCCCTTCCACTTAAGTATAAAGCCCAGGGCTGGGGATTTAGCTCATTGACACCACGCCTGCCTGTCAAGTGGGAGGTCTTGGGTTTGATTCCCGGTACCAGAAAAAAAAAAAATGTAGAAAGCCTAGATACATAAACAGAAGCTCAGTATATTTGGGGATTAAAATTTAATGGGGAAGGGCCAGGGATTTAGCTCAGTGTTTTCGACCCCTGCTGTGCAAGGACAAGGACCCGAGTTCAATCCCTGGCACCAAAAAAATAAATAAATAAAAATTTTAAAAAAGAATGAACAGTTCTAGCTCAGAACTGCAGTACTTTCTATACTCAAGACGCTTGGAATTCTGCAATCTGACTAGAAGAGCAGAGAATTCTAGAATCCTAGAATCCTGAGTTGAAAGCCATCGACTCTCAAAATTGGGCAGAAGCCAGGGGTGGTTATGCACACCTGTGATCCCAGCACCCTGCCAGGCTGAGGCTGGCAGATCCCAAGTTCTGGCCCAGCCTGGGGAACTCAGTGACTTGGCAAGAATGTACCAAAATAAAACTGTAAGGACATGCTCAGGGTGTACTCAGTGTGAGGCCGCAGTTCCACCCCCGGATGGCGGATGTGTGTGTGGGGGTGCTGGGCAGAGCTCTGAGGTCAGTCAAGGCCGGTGCCTCACCTTACAGACCGGATGCAGCGGGTGTCCAATGAGCACGCAGCCAGATCGCCCCCCGCCCCCCGCCGCGGAGTCCCCGTGGGCGAGGCCGTGGGCAGAGCCCCAGCTGTCCCGGCAGCTGGTGGGCACGTGCCTACCTCCCCTGGGCCGTGTGTTGTGGCACTGTCGCAGGTCTCCACCCCTCCCCCGTTGAGGGGGCCAATTAGCAATTACCAGGGGCGGGGTAGCCGGGCTCGAAGCTGCTCTATGGGCGCTGTGAGGGAGAAGGGGGGCACAAGCCCAGCTTCTCACAGCTGGCGTCTCCACCCCCACGACGATGGCTTGGCAGCCACCGGAGATCACCCGCCAACTCCTGAGCCTGCAGGAGGCTCCTTTAGTCCCAGCACACTGGGCCTTTGGCTGGGGGTTACATTATGCCAATTGTACAGACCTGCTTTTCAAGGACCTCTTGTTTGTTGACTTGCTGTGTGACTTTGGGCCAGTAACTTGATCTTTCTGTGTCTGTTCCCCTAGCTGTCAAGATACGATAATCATGCTTTCCTAGCCTAATCGGGTGAATTTAAAGGGTTATGGTTAAAGTGCTTAGTAGACAGCATAGCAAGGTGGGGCACACCTGTCATCCCAGAGCTCTAGGAGGCTGAGTCAGGAGGATCACAAGTTGCAGCCCAGCCTGGACAACTTAGGGAGATTGTTTCAAAATTTAAAAATCAAAGACCAGGGATTTAGCTCAGTGGCACCGTGCCTGCCTCGAAAGCACAGGGTCCTGAGTTCAATCCCCAGTACCAAAAAATAAATTAATTAATTAAAAATAAAAGGCGCTGGGGATAGAGCTCAGTGTGAAGGCTCTGGGTTTAATCCCACTACTGGAAAAAACAAAAACAGCTTTCAGCCAGGGATGTAGCTCAGTGGTGCCGCTGCCTGCCTCGAAAGCGCAAGGTCCTGAGTTCGATCCCTGGTACCAAAAAAACAAAAACAAAAGTAAAAACAGCTTTCAGGGCCAGGGATTTAGCTCAGTGGTTCCACCGCCTGCTTTGCAAGCTCAAGGACCCGAGTTCGATCCCCGGTACCAAAATAAATAAATAAATAAAATTAAAAAATAAAAATAAAAACAGCTTTCAGTATTGCACAATAAACGCAAAAAGATAGGAAAGAGACCGAGGTTTCCAGTGAGCAACTGCCTGAATTCCAACACCCGAGCAGGAGCCAGGGCACCGAGTTGGCACAGGAGGGCAGGGCACTCTCAGCCTGGGGGTGCGGGCAGCTGTCGCGCAGTGACACTCAGGTGACAGATTTCTTCCCTGCAGATGGCGCGCGGCAGAACCAGAACCTGAACCCCAGGGTCTCAGGTGAGCCCCGCCCTCATGTCCCCACCTGAGCTCACCCCAAGCTCTGTGCCCCTCCCCTTACCCACCCCGTGTCCCCCAAGGACTGCTCTGGCCGCTGCTGGGGGCTGGGGCCGTGGTGGTGGCCGCTGTCAGCACGCTGGGCGCCGTGATCTGGAGTCGCTGCCGCCACCAGCGAAAGGTCTCAGGTGAGTGTGTGCTGCGACACGGCGGAGGTGGGACCTGCGCATTTTGTAACACACACACACACACACACACACACACACACACACACCCCAAGAGGAAAGAGCCCTAGGGACGAAGCCTCCATGGCGAGTCTGAGGGCGCCAGCCTCTCCTAAGTGACTGTCACTATTTTTTTCTTTTGCAGTACTAGGGATAGAAGGCAGGGCCTTTGCACTGAGTCCCATCTCCATCCCTTTTTATTTTAAGACAGGGTCTTACTAAGTTGCTAAATTGCCCAGGCTGGGCTCGAAGTTGGGATCCTTCTACCTCAGTCTCCCAGGGTACTGGGATGACAGGTGGGTGCCACCACACCTGGCTGACAGCCACTTCTTAATTCATGTTTCCTCCCCCCAGAAAATCCACTCTACATCAATGTCTTGTACCGGGCCCGGGGGGTCCCAAAGAGGAGCAAGGGCTGCCCTGGAGAGGGGAAGACGCTGGACACTCCCACGGAGGAACAGAAGGTCCAGGGCATCTACTCCACCTCATTCTCTCAGCCCTCTACCCGCCTGCAGCAGCTGGGCCCCAAACCTCACCCCAGCCCTAGGCCGGACCACCCTATCTCTACAGTCAGGGTCTCTCCTGGTCCAGGCACCTCAAGGTAGCCCAGGCCAAGAGGGTTCCCAGAAGTCAGAAAAAGCAATCAGAGATCCCTGAAGACTCCAACACAAATTGGGCCAATGGTTCTATACATACCTGCACCCAGGAAAAGGTGGGGGTCAGACAGACTCCTCCCGGGACCTGTGAAGATGGGGTTGTTCCTTTGCCTCTGGGATAGTCAATAAAAGGTCTTGAAGAACGCAGTGTTAGAGTGAGTGGCCATTTGGGAGTGCTAAAGACATTGAAGCTAGGTGTGGTGGCGCACATCTGTAATCCCAGCACTCTGGAGCCTGAGGCAGGAGGGCCTCCACAAGTTTTAGGACTGACTGGGCTATATAGTAAGACCCTGTCTCGAAAGAAAAAAAAAACATTTGAGAGCTTGGGGATCCTGGCCCTCCCAAGGATGGCTAGTGAGGCCCACAGGGGTGAGGGACTCTGTGACAAGTCCCCCTTCTGCTTGTAGGGACATGTTCTTGAAGCTCCCAATTGGGAAGCAGTGCCTGGTGCTGGAGAACCCCCTCTCCCTCCCAGGCGGGCCCCCCACCCCCACCCCGACAGTCCTGGAGCAAGGCAGGAGGGTAAAACAGGCTTCTCCTGACTATTACCTTGAAGTGACACCAGCCGGGCCGGCTCCCCTCCCCCACCTCGGTTTCCATGGGGACAGATGTCCTTTCCCGGGATCAGGCCTTAGAGCTGCCTGGCTGCAGAGGAGGGGGTGGAGCCTCGCCCTCTCCCGCTCTGTCTTTCCATCTCCCCATTCTTTCTACCATCCTGACTTTTAAATGTGCCTCCAGCTCTGCTCCACCCCCCAGCTGTGTGACACCCAGCGTCCAATCCCAGCTCTGTCCCTAAAACAAAGACCTGGTGACACCTTGGTCCCTCCAAGACCAGGTGCCTCTGGATAGCCCTGGGGACCATCCATGGTGGACATTACATGGAGGAGAGGCTGGCCAGGGGGTCCCCGGGCTCTCTCACTGGGAGTCCGAGATTCGAGGGTCCCTACAGCCAAGAAAGGGCAGCAGCTGGAGAAAGACAATGAGTGATTTATTGGCGGGGGGCGGGGCGGGGGGAGACAACACTTGGAGTCACAGTTCTAGGCCCTGGCACTAGCTCGGTCAGAGGCGGCCTGGATGGGGCAGGGGTCTGGGTGTTCCTCTGTCCCCAGCCCTCCGCAGAGTCCCTCTCAGGGTGCAGGGCAGGGGCTCTGCGTGACCACGGGGTACAGCAGCACCAGGTGCTCTGCACCCTGCACGGGCAGGGGCCGAGCGCTGTAGTGAAGGACCAGCTCGGGGACGCTGGCGAAGGGGCCGCTGTGCTGGCCCAGCACCACCTGGTTGGCTCGAGTCCGTGTAAACTTCAGATGCAGGAAGCCCTGGCTGCTCCTGGGGGAACAGGGGGTAGAGGCAGCGGTGAGCTCCCCCAGTCCCCATCATTGTCCTCCAGTGCCTAGAGGTCCCCAGTAAAGACAGGCTGAGTTGAGGTCCCTCTCCTGGACAGCCTCGAACTTGTGATCCTCCCTCCTCAGCCCCTCCAAGTACTGGGATCACAAGCGTGCGCCACCATGCCCAGCTCCTTCCCTTTATATTCTTCCAGTTCAGGGGATCTGTCACTGTCTTCTAGAGACCTCATGGATGGCCTGGCCCTGCTCTCTGATTTCCCAGGGTCTCCTTTTGCTTTTAGCCCTTATCTTGATCTGGGATGATCTCTCTCTCGGCTGCTGCCAGAGCCCCAGACTAGCACAGAGCCTGGAATACAGTAGGTGCTCAGTTAATGGAGATTCAGTGAGGAGATGGATGATGGTGCATTCCAAACACCCCTAGATTTACGCCATTCTCTCCCCAAACTTTCTGCAGATCCCTTGTCCTACCAATAATCCACCCCCAGGGAGCAGAATGATCCAGAACCTGGCCAGCATTTTACTATAATTAACATTAATTAAGTGTTCCCTGTTTCCTAGGCACCTCTGCTCTCAAAATCATTTTGTTTTTTGAGACAGGGACTCTCCTGTGTAGCCCAGGCTGGCCTTGAACTCAGGGCGATCCTCCTGCCTCAGCCTCCCAGTGCTGGGATGACAAGCTTGCACCACCACGCCCAGCTCTGCTCTCAACATTTTTTCACTTTTTTGTGTTTTTTGAGACAGGTTCTTGCTATGTAGTCCAGGCTGGCCTTGAACTCACTATTACAGTCCAGGCTGGCCTTGACCACACAGCAATATTCCTGCCTGAGCCTCCAGAGTACTGGGATTGCAGGTGGGCACTATGCCCAGCTACTTCATCAATTTTTTTTTTTTTTGGTACCGGGGATCAAACTCGGGTCCTTGCGCTTGCGTAGCAGGCGGCGAAATCACTGAGCCAAATCCCCAGCCCAACTTCATCTATTTTTAAAAATTTAATCATCGCAGTACCACCAGGAGGTTGATGCTATTATTATCCTCATCTTACAGATTAAAAAAGAAATGGAGGCTTTTCAGAGTAGTTGAGTAATTTAGCTAAGGTCACACAACCAGGAAGTGACAGTGGGGATTTGAACCTGCCTCCAAAGCCCTCTTCTAGTCTTGTCCTTTTAGATCTTCTACTCAGGCATCTAGTATAATCTTCAGAATATTTTAAAATTGGACACTTCGAATTATAAGGAGAGAGGCATGGAGAACCAGGGTCTCACTAGGTCATTCTGAGATTCTGGTCTGAGACAGACACCAGTAAATGTATTCAACCTTTAGACTACAAGGAGCCCAAAGGGACCTAGGCCATCTTCATTCCCAGTGTCAGCAAGGCCTGTGTCTCCAGTAGGACTTCCACTCCATCTTCTTTCCTATCTCCAACCACAGCAAACTCATCCTCCTTTGAAACCTCGGCCGATCTCCCTGGAAGCCCCGCCCTGCCCCACCCCACAATTCTATCCCCTGGTCCTTAAAGTTCCACCCCGTGGTCTGGAAGCCCCACCCCTGCCTGCTGGAGCCACGCCCCTCTGAGGGCACAGAAACATACAGCCCTACCCTGCACCCGGAGCAGAGCAGCACACTGTTCTGTGTGACCTTGGAAGGCCGGGTCTCACCTGAGGGACAGGGAGCAGTCCTGGGGGCTGGTCTCACTGAGCCGCACGAGGTAGCTGCCTTCTTTGCAGAGCGACAGGAGGTTCTCGGCATCAGCCCGGCTCAGAGGCCCGTGAAACCACCTGAGGGAGGGGACAGAGGTCTCCTGAGGGCCACGCTCCTCGATACACAACCTATGTGGGCCAGACCAGCAGGAAAAGGAACAAGGACAATTACATTGCCCTGTTTCTGAGGAGGGAATGCTGGGATCTTCCCACTGAGCTACATCCCCACCCTTTTAAAAATTCTTTTCTTTTGAGGCAGGGTCCCACTAAGTCACTAAGTTCTCCATGGTGGGTTTGAACTTGTGATCCTCCTGCCTCAGCCTCCCAAGTGCTGGGATCACAGGTGTGCACCACCATGACCAGCTTCCCTTAGAATGTTCAAGAGGAGGCTGGATATGGGACTGACAAGTTTTCCCTGACTCAAAATAAAAAATAAAGGGATGGGGGAAGTAGCTCAGTGTGAAGGCCCTGGGTTCAATCCCTAGTACTACGGGGGGAAATATCCGTGAACAATGTGCTTGGCTCCAGAGGCTCAGCGCTAGATAACTGGCTTTGTTCCAACCAAGCGGAGGTTTGGGGTGACTGAAACAGGTCCTGGGTCTGGAACTTAGTCCCTCAGGTTGTTCCCAGGCTGGGGGACACGGACAAGTCCCAGACGGTTCCAGCTTGGTGCTGCACCGGAACACAGCTGGGAGACCACCCAGATCCTCCCCCTCCCCCTCCATCCCAGAGTCTTCTGGGAGGAGTGATGAGGTAAATATTTCTGTCTCTGTTCTCAGGCTTAAAAGCCCACTCAAGTGAGGGGAGGAAATTCTTTTCTGGGCCAGGTGCTCTCTGGTAATTCGAAGCCTGACTCAGACAGGTTGAGTGACTTTGCCTCAGCTCACATAGCAAGAAACGTAGAGCAGGGATTTGAATCCAGCACCTGATAGCAGAGCGAGAACAACCTTGTCTGACTCAGGCCCCTACCCTGGAGTCTGGTAAACAGCAGGTGTTTTTTTTTATGAATGATGAGAATGAATGAATAAAAGTTTCCCCAGCTTCCATAGTCTGAGGTAGAAAAATGAAAAGCATCCGCCTGATAAATTGAAGTCTATAAATGGTTGGAGTGGGCCTGTGGGGCTTTCCACCTTCAGCTTCCCCCACTCACGGCTGTTTCTCCAGGGGCAGGGCGGGATCCACGCGCTCAGCTGGCTGGGGGCTTCTGGGAGGGCATCTCCGCAGCTCCTTGGCAGAGCCTGAGGTCCTTTCCCACTCTGGACTGTCAAATTGCACTGGAAGGGGAGGGTGGGAGAGGAAATTGTTAAGACCAGCCTACCTCGTAGGGGCGGGGCTAGATCAAGCCAATGGAATTTCAGTAGGAAGGCGGTATCAATTTGAAGAAGCCTATTAGAGCCCAGACAAGGACGGACTTACTTTAAGGTCAGGGTAGGATTGGTACAGAAGCAACCAATTGACTTTCAGAAGAAAGAGGTGTGGTCACTAGCGTTACAGAATTAGTAATTCTAGTCCTGAATTCTCTTCAGGAATTCTCCCCTAACTCGGGTCAAGTCATGAAACTAGACAATATACAGACAGACCAAAGCTCTAATATCCAAATGCCCTGCCAGTCGTACAATTTCTGTGTTCCATTGTTCCGAGCCTGAGTAATTTAATTCTGTCTGTCTATCTATCTATCTATCTCATCTATTTATGTGGTCCTGGCGATTGAGCCAGGGTCTTCACACTGACCTACATTCCAAACCCTTTTCCTTATTTTTTAATTGTGAGATAGGGTCTCGCTAAGTTGCCCAGGCTGGGTTAGAACTTTTTCTCTTTTTTGGGGGGGGGGGGATACTGGGGATCGAATTCGGGACCTTTGCTTGTGAGTCAGGCGACAGAACTACTGAGCTAAATCCCCGGGCCTGGACTAGAACTTTTTTTTTTTTTGGTACCGGGGATTGAACTCGGGTCCTTGTGCTTTCGAAGCAGGCAGCAGAACAACTGAGCTAAATCTCCGGCCCCGGACTAGAATTTTTGATCCTCCTGCTGAAGCCTCCCAGAGTGCTGGGATAACAGGTATGCACCCACCACAACACTTGGCTCAGAGGTGTTTTATTTCTTACAGCTGATCTTAGTTATTATCCCTTTTATAGAAGAGAAAAACTGTTCAGAAACTCATCCAAGTTTCTCAATTTAGCTAGAATTTGACCCTGAGTCTACAAGGCTAAGAAACCCTGCCCTTCCAGTTCAACACCTCCCATATAATTGAGTACTTTCCAGCATTCAAGTTACAAGTACCCTGATCAGTAGGTCCCACAGTAATCTCCATTTTACAGATAAGGGAAGGGACATTCAGGAAAATAATAGTAATTTGTCCAAGTAACTGTCACAGATCTAGCGTGACACCAAAGCCACATTCCTCTCCCTGCACTACATTCAACAGAATGAGTTAAGTTCCATTCTAAGAGCCCTTCAGATCCCAAGGAAGATGTAAGACCTTTTGGAAGGAAGAATTTATGATTATCAGTCGCTCAGATTTTAGTGAGAATTAACAATACCAAAGTGGTAGATGTTTGGGTTCTACACTGTAAATTGAAATAGAGGACATGACCCAAGGAGGAAATGGAAGGATGGAATATTCAGAGGTCAAAGAAGCCTTGGGTCAAACAGGTACCTGCAAAAGCTCTGGAGATGTGGTCTTTCTTCCACTCCCAGGGCTGGTCATACTCATCTGCTGGCCGCTCATCCTCCAGGGGCAGCCGGCTCTGCTGCAGCCTCTGCTCAGAAGGAGTTCCATTCTCCTCAGGCTCCTGGTCCTGCTCTTCATAGGGAGTATCATACAGCTGGACTGCCTTGCAGGGCAGCTCTGGGAAGCAAGGACACCAATCAGCTCCCATCCTGGGGACCTCATTACCTGTCCCTGGCCTCATCACTCACCACTGATGGTCCACTGCGCATCATAGGGCTCCACATAGCCATCGTCCGACGGTGGTGGTTGAGGCTGCGCATCAAATGGGTCCGAATACTCAGTGTCCACTTCCAGCTGGGAAGAGAATTGTTTGGAGAGGGCAGGGGCTCAGGGGAAAAGACGGGCCTGGGATCTAGGGTCCATGTGCTGGCTGGGGGAGGCCACCACTCCCTGTCCACTCTGGACCTTTTTATCCCCCCGATGCAGGAATAGAATATAGGGTCTCACAAACGCTAGGCGAGCACTCATGCCGGGCCAGGGATGTAGCTTGGTGGCACTAAGCCTGACTGTAGTGCAAGGGATTGGCCTGTTATTGAAAAAAAAAAAAACTGAGCCAGCTATCCGGAGGCTGAGGCAGAAGGATTGCTGTGAATTCCAGGCCAGCCTGGGCTACATAGTGAGACCCTGTCTCAAAAAACAAAACATGTTGAGCTGGGCTGGGGATTTAGCTCAGTGGTTCCGGCACCTCCCCCAAAAGTGGAAGGACTGGCGTTTGATCCCCGGTACCAAAAAAAATAAATAAGCATATGGCCGGGGATTTAGTTCAGTGGTGCCCCTCTTACCTCACAAGCACAAGGCCCTGAGATTGATACCCCAGTGCCCCGGAAAAAACAAAACATAATGCCTAGTATGGTGGCACACACCTATAATCCCTGGAGGCTGAGGCAGGAAGATCACTGCAAACTTGAGGCCAGCCTGGGGTACACATAGTGAGTTCAAGGCCAATCTAAATTACAGTGTAAGAACCTTTCTAAAAAATAAATAAATAAAGCTGGATGTGGTGGCACATGGCTATAATCCTAGCACTCAGAAAACTGAGGCAGGAGGATCACAAGTTTGAGGCCAACCTAGTTTACATAGCAAATTCAAGTCCAGCCTGAACTACATAGAGAGACCTTCTCTGAAAAAAATTCGAGCCATGCATTGGTGGCAAAGGCTTATGATTCCTGCACTTGGGAGGCTGAGGCAGGAGGATTTCTAGTTCAAGTCTAGTTCAAGTCCACCCTGAGCTACCTAGAGAGATCCTGTCTCAAAAAACAAACAAGGGGGCCAGGAATTCAGCTCAGTGGTTCCATTGCCTGCTCCGAAAGTGCAAGGTCCTGAGTTCGATCCCCCATACCAAAACAAACAAAAAAACAAACAAACAAGGGCTGGGATGTAGCTCAGTGGCACCATGCCTGGCAAATGCAAGGTGCTGAGTTCGAGCCCTGGTACCAACATAAAAACTACCAGGTGCCAACACTGTTCTAAATACTTAATGTCTACTTATGGGTAATATCAACCTTCAGTCAATACACAATCCCTGCTTTACAGGTGAGGAAACCAAAGGACAGAGAGGGTAAGTGACTAGCCCAGGGTCAAAGAGCAGGTGACTGTCAGGGTCCCCCAAATCCCTGCCTCCTCTTCTCTCCCTTGAGCTCTAAATCATGACACACCCCCACCCTGGTCACTGCCCTCAAGGCCTCAGGAAGTGACTTCAGCTGAGACTTGACAGCTGGAGCCTCAACCTTCAAACCACGCTGAGAGAAGTGTGGGGTTGGGGGTGGAAGCTCTGTGGCCTTGGGGAAGTCACCGCTCTCCTGGGGCCTCAGTTTCCACTTCCTGTAAATGGGAATCATAACAGGAAGAAGGGAAAGAATGTTTAATGCCCAGGAAGTAGTTGGGAGAGGTGGCGCACACCTTTCATCCCAGCACCCTGGAGACTGAGGCAGGAGAATCTCAAGTTTGACCCCAGCCTGAGCAACTTAGGGAAACCTTGTCTCAAAATAATAATGATAATCAAAATTAATGATAGGGCCGGGGATTTAGCTCAGTGGTTCCACCGCCTGCCTCAAAAGAGCAAGGTCCTGAGTTCGATCTCCGCTAGCAAAAAAAAAAAAATAATGATAATAAAAATAGTAATCCCAGCATTCAGGAAGCTGAGGCAGGAGGATTGTCTCCAGTTGGAGTCCAGTCTTGGGTACATGGCATGTTCAAGGTCAGCCTGAACTACATAGTGAGACTCTGTCTCAACAAAACAAAACAGGGCTGGGGATGGAGCTCAGGGTGAAGGCCCTGGGTTGTTCCACTCTCACTATGTGTGTGTGTGCGGGTGGGGGGAGCCAGGGCAAAGGCAAGAGAAAAGAGGCAGATACCAAACTCCCCCAGCAGGTGGAGGAAAGGGCAGCGCCTGGTGCCGGCCCCTGGGACCAGCGTAAAAGCAGCCCCCTGCGGTCTGGGCCGCGCTCCGCCCGTCCCCGCGTCCACCCTCGCACCTCGTCCCCGTCCCCGGGGCTGCCCAGCAGGGCCTTGGCGCGGGCCATGTCGACCGCCTCCACCTTGATGAGCCGGTGCCTGGGGGAGTCGTACTTGGAGTCGCCGGGACTCTTCGAGTCTGGGGGGGCCGCGGGGTCTGGCTCGGGGCGGCTGTCCGCGTCCTCGTAGGGGTCCTCGAAGTCCAGATTCTTCTGCGTGCGGTAGGCCAGCAGGATGTCGCTCTCCGAGTAGTCGGGGGTGGGCGGCTGCGGAGGGGGTCTCCGGCCGCCAAAGCTCAGGTAGTCCCGAAGCCACTTGGCCATCTGGGCGAGGGTCGCCTCACCCCTGGGCACTGTCAGAGGGGGACCCACATGCCCTGCTTGGGCTCCGGCCCTGGGGGAGGGAGGAGCAGGAGGAGGAGCGGGAGCCGCAGGATCAGGTGTGCCCCTCGGTTGGGCTCAGGATGGATGCGGATGGTAGGGAGAGGAGGTGTAAAGCTACAGAGAAAGCGGGAGAGGGAGAAGCCCACCTTAGCCCGGCTCCGGAAGAAGCTCAGGGGACAGCGGTGCCCCGCGGGGCCCTGAACGCCGAGCGCACGGTGGTCCGGGCAGGACGAAGGGCATCCGCGGAAGCGCGGAATTTGCGCGGGCAGCGCGGGCAGGGTGCCCAGCTGGGCCTCCCGCCGCCTCCCGGAAGCCCGGGAGTCCCTGGCTGGTCCGAGGTCGCCGTCCCCAGCCCCCCCACCGCCGCCCCAGTCAGCGCGGGATGCCTGGGCTCTCAGCGTGGTTCGCCGGTTCCCCCGGGGCGCATGCAAAGTTGCGCGTTGGGGACGGGGACCCGGGCAGGGCGCCTCCTTTGTTGCACGCCTCCGTGTCCTAGGGGGTTGGGGGGCGCCCTCATCCCAAGGTCCCCTCAGTCAGCTGGCTCGATCCGGCCCCAGGCACCCGCACAAAGGGAAATAAAATCTCCTGCAATCCGCGCTCCGGCTTTCGGGAGACTTTGCCGGCGCGCGCCGCCGGGAGGGGAGGGGGGAATTTGAGGAGGGGGCGCGCGGGCGGGTGGCCCAGTCCCCGCCAGCCCGGCCAGGTCCCAGCCGCGGCGTCAAGGCTTCCCCGCCCCTGCCCTTCCCTGCGCCCCCTCGGAGGTGACGGAGACCTTCAGCTGTTCCGGGAGGGCGGGGAGCGGGGATCGGGGCGAGGGAGTCGTGGGGCCGAGGCGGCGACAACTGGACCCCGACCCCAGGACCGAGCTTGGGCGGAGCGAGGTGAAGGCAGGAGGTGGGCACGGCCCGGGGCTGGCGCCTCCTGGGGTCGCGAGGGGGGAGTGCGGAGCAGGGGTGGAAGTGGAAATGGGGGCATGGACCTGACAGCGAGAAGGGGTGACATTGTCCAGAAGACTGCGACAGAGGATTGAAATTGAGCCAACGTCTGAGGGTCGAGGACCTGGCCAGGAGACGCGATCTTCGGCAGATGTGAGAGGTCACTGGCTGCGGTTGCTGTGGAGGGACTCGAGGCACAGCAGGAGGTGGCGGGGGACTCGGATGTGGCCCCCCAGGGGGCTCCTCGCGGGGCGCGGGAGGGCTGGGGCAGCTGGCCGGTGGGGGAGATGCTATCGGTGCCACCTGGTGGTCTCGCATCTGTCCTTTTGTGGCTTTCGGGTGGGGAGAGGAGGGAGAAGGGTCTCACGTCTGGCTGTTTTTCACCACCACAGCTGTCTGGGGTCAAGGGACTGAAAGAGTTGGGGATGGGGGGCAGTGGCCAATTCAAGAGCAAAATCACCTTTTCTTTCCCCAAAGGGACCTTGCTAAAGTCCCCTTAATGAGAGTGGGGCTCAGAAGGGTGGGGGACCCCGAGTTCCCTGCTCCTGGCTCGCGCAGGAGTGCAGCTTGGAGGGGTGCACGTGGCAGGCAGAAGTCAGGGCTGTGAGCTGTCCTCCTGCAGGATAGGTGCCCTGGGGCGCCGTCTGCAGCTTCCTCTCCCTTGGTTTCCCTTCAGAAGACATATAAGGCTGAGCTTGGGGGCTCACTAGGGAGGCTGAGAGGAGAATTGCTGTGAGTTTGAAGCCAGCCTGGGCTATGCAGAGAGACCCTGCCTTAAAACAGAACAGACCAGTGGAGCTTCTTCCAGAACCCGGGAAGCTGGAGGAAGGGTGCCCAAAACAAATGAATTATTACACAGGTTCTTCATTCCACAGATGAAGAAACTGAGGCGAAGAGTGGAGGGGCCTTATTCGGTCATCCAGAGGCTCACTGGTGCCTGGACACTGTCACGGGAACTGGCTGCCGCATGGCGTGCGCTCGAGTCTCTTTCGTGGAAACCGAAGTTCTGCCGCTCCCCTCCTCCACTAGCCCCACTTTCCAGGCGGGGAGAGTGAAGCCCAGAGCCGACAGGACAAAGGCCCCGATGACAGCAGGGCCTCTGCACACTCCTGTCGCCCAGCCTGTCCGCACTGGCTGTGTCCCCAACTCGGACATGTTGAACTCGGCTCCCTCGCAGGCTCCGTTCCCGCCGACTCCCATCCTCGGATCCGCGGCAAGGTGGGGTCCCCAGGGACGGCCAGGGAGCAGGCGGGTAATTGTCCTGTTTTCTGTCAGTCTCGAGGCAATTCCCAGCTCGGGATGAGCTGCTGACAGATCCCGTCAAATCCGAGCGCTGTCTCAGTCGGCTAAATACACCGCCGCCGCCGCCGAGGTATAAATATTTGAAAGGGGCCTTCTAATTACACGCTGTGGCAGGAATAACAATTAGGGGCCCCCAGGCAGAATCAAACGGCGTTTGACTTCCCAGGGCCTTTGGGCCGCCTTCTCAGGGCTCTCCCACCCTGAGGGGAGGGCCAGGCTGGGGGGTCTGGGTGGTGCTCCGCTTCCTGGGAACCCGGTTCCCCAGCGCTCAGGTTCCTAATACCAGCCCCCTCGACCTTGGGATGACCCAGGGCTATATTCTCCCCGGAAAACAGAATAGGAGCTGTAGTCTGGGGAGCGCTAGCTGCCCGCCTCGCTTTTGGGGGTTGTTTTGCTTCTTGAAATATAATTCCTGCCGGGAATTAAGCTCAGTGGCTCCCGCCCCTGCCTCACAAGCTCAAGGACCCGAGTTTGAAGCCCAGTACCAAAAAATATACATAAAAAAATCTGAAATATAATTCCTGGACCGGGGATTTAGCTCAGTGGTGCTGCTGCCTGCCTCGAAAGCACAAGGTCCTGAGTTCGATCCCAGGTATCTAAATAAATAAATAAATAAATAAATAAATAAATAAATAAATTTCCTATACCCTAGAGTTCATACTCCACTTTTTTCCAGTACTAGGGATTGAACCCAGGGCCTTTTCTTTTTTTGAGAAGGCTACCCTGAACTATGTAGCCAAGGCTTGCTTTGAACTCTTGGTGATCCTCCTGCCTCAGCCTCCTGAGTGCTGGAAAGGCAAGTGTGCACAGCCACACCTGGGACCCCTTTATATAATGGACTGGAGGTAGGGCTCAGTGGTGAGGGCTTTCCTAGCATACTTGAGGCCCAAGTTCCACCCTAGCCACCACACACATACACAGAATGATTCACGGCTTTGTAATATATTCACAAGGCTGTGTAATCAGCACCACTATCTGGTTCCAAAACATTCCTATCATCCCCAAAAGAAACCTCCTATCTGATTAGCAGTCACTCGTCCCCTCCCAGCCTCTGGCACCCTCCATCCAGTCCACTGGAGTCACCTGTCCTGGGCGTTTCCCATCCATGGAGCCCACACTATGTCCCCTGTCTGGTGTCTCGCACTGAGCATCACGCTCAAGGCCCGTCCATGTGGTGTCACAGCTGCACTGCTCCCCTGGCTGAGGGACACTCAGGTGTGCGGCCCACAGTAGGTGCTCAACGTATACTTAGGCTGGATGAGGACTCAGAAAGGAGCCAGAGAGGGGCTTCTCTGTTGGGGCTACATCTGTTCTTTCTGTCCCCTGTGCCCTGTCTTCTGAAGCAGAACCCCTGGGGCCCCAAATCTGAAAGGGGGATGGGAGCTGTGGGGCCAGGACGGGAGGAACAAGGTAGGGAAAGATGGTGTGGTCCCTGGTGGGGCTTAAAATCTCCTAATCCAGGCCAGACATGGCGGCACACACCTGTAACCCCAACACTCATGACGCTGAGGCAGGATTGCTGTGAATTCCAGGCCATCCTAGGCTACATAGTGAGACTCTTGTCTCAAAAAACAAAATAAAACGGGCCAGAGATTTAGCTCAGTGGCACTGCACCTGCCTTGAAAGCACAAGGTCCTGAGTTCAACCCCTGGTACTGCAAAAACACCCCAAAACAAACAAAGAAAAAGTCCTAATCTGATGGGTGGTGTGCGGGTGGCCCTACCTTAAGAGCTCCTGCACATAGCCTCTTTTGTTTTTTTGTTTTTTTTTGATGCCAGGGATCAAACTTGGGACTTTGCACTTGCGAGGCAGGTGCTGGAACCACTAAGTTAAATCCCCAGTCCTACTTTTTTCTTTTTGCAGCACTGGGGATGAACCTCTGCTCGACAGGTGCTCACCACTGAGCTACCCCCCAGCCCTTTTTGCTTACTTTGTTTGACACAGGGTATTTCTGAGGTGGCCAGGCTGAGCTCAAACTTGGGGTCTGCCTGCCTCAGCCTCCCAAGTGACTGGGATGACACCACCCCTGGCCCGGTCTGCCTTTGTCAATTCACAACCATGAGTCTTAAATGATGGTTAAGGAGCCCCCAGTCTGATGGGAGAGGCATGATTCTGTCCTTTGAAGGCCCTGGCCTAAGGGAAGAAATACACACGTTAACCCTGGGCTTGCATCTAACGAGAAGACGAGGCCTAGCTTCTGGGTGCCACTCTGATGGAGGAGGCACGAGCTTCCCTTAGATGTCCATCTGCTG
Organism: Heterocephalus glaber; assembly: GCF_000247695.1. The sequence goes on from NW_004624828.1 coordinate 5,380,252, forward strand.
GGGGGGTGCATAGTGCAACCTTCGAGGGCCCATCTGACCGGACAGGTGGTGCAGTGGGGCAGGGCGCTGAAGGCTGCGGCCTGAGCCAAACGGGCCAGCCCCGGCCAGAGGGGTTCCTGTTGGGGGCCGTAACAGCTGCTGAGTCGGTGGTGGGGACAGGCTGGAGCTGTGCCAGGCACAAGGCAGGTGGATCCTCTCCTTCTGAGTCCTGCGGGCAGGAGTGGGTGGCCGAGTGGCTCCAGTGTCCCCCACCCCCAGCCCTCTGATGTGCTCAGAGCCTGAGCCCCCAGGGGAGCTGATGGAGGAGATTCTGGATTCAGCCTGACAGCTCCAAGAAGACAGCTCCTTTATCTGGCACTGCGGGCACTGTCAGCATGGAAGGGGGGGGATGCCAGGAGGGGCCGGGGAGCTGGGGCACAAACCACAGACCCAGCCTGTCCTTCTACCGGCTCACTGCCAGGAGCCCCTACAAGGGGTCCGGGGGGGCCAAGGACAAAGCTGCTCTAAGGACACATGTTGAGAGAGCAAATCCCTAGGAAAAACAAGAATTAAACATAAAAATTCCAGTTGCGTATGGCGGCACATGCCTGTCATCTCAGCACTCTGGGAGGCTGAGGCAGGAGGATCACAAGTTGAGCCTAGCCTGGGCAACTTAGCAAGACCTTGCCTCAAAATAAAAATAAAGGGCCGGGGATTTACCTCAGTGGTTCCGCCACCTGCCTCTCAAGCGCAAGGTCCCAAGTTCAATCCCCGGTACCAAAAAAAAAAGGCTGGAGATGTAGCTTAGTGTAAAGGCCCGGAGTTCAATCCCCAATACCATTAAGAAACCAACAAAGGAGAACGCAGGCCTGGCCTCTGCCTACCTGGCCTCCTGCCCATACTCCCACCATGACACTGGAGCCATGATGGGGCCTGCAGAGCTGGGCGCCGGGTGACCTCTTTTCTCTGTGAAGGCCCAGGGCTCAGCCACTCCATTACATTGTTGGGAGTCAGGCGAATGCAGTGGCTGAGCTTGTGCACTAATAGGCTGCTCTGTGGCCCCGACCCAGCCCCTCACCCAGCGCCACACGAGCCTCCACCCAGGGGTCCTGTGCAGAGGCTTTGCTGGCCCTGCACTCTGAGGAGCAGCCACCTGGCCCACAGACAGCGCCTTTTATTGCTTCCAGATGGCTCTGTGGGTGGAAGGGATGGAGGTGACCTGGGGACAGGGCAGGGTGGCACAGCCCATGACACAAGGGCAGGAGGAGCCGGAGACAGGAGGGATGCTGAGTCCATGGTAGCTGTGGGAGATGGCGGGGCCTCCTGACCAATCACTTGCCGCTCCATGATGCCCGTGGCTGGGGTGGGTGGTGGGGGTCAGACGCTGTTGTCACTGTCCTCGCTGTCCCCATAGGCTCCCAGCTGGCTCAGGGAGGAGGTACCAGGTGGCAGGGAGGGGGGGTCAACAGCCCCTCTGCTCTCTGGGGCTCCTAAGGGGAGAAGGAGGAGTGGCCCAGGATGGCTGGGGTACGAGGACAGCCACCTCTGCTCGTGTGCCAGCCTGGGGAGGACACCATGGGGCTGCCTGTCTGGAAGGCCCCTCGCAGGGCCCATTGGGGGTGTAAGCCTTAAGCCACACACCCTTTGCAAGAACTTTTTTCCTTGTATTGGGGATGGAACCCAGGGCCTCTGTGCTGAGTTACGTCCCAACCCTTTTTATTTTTATTTTTATTTTTTTTGGTACCAGGGATCAAACTTGGGACCTTGCGCTTGAGAGGCAGGCAGCAGAACCACTGAGGTAAATCCCCGGCCCTTTATTTTTATTTTGAGGCAAGGTCTTGCTAAGTTGCTAAGTTGCCCAGGCTGGGCTCTGACTTGCAATCCTCCTGCCTCAGCCTCCCAGAGTGCTGGGATTGCAGGTGTGCGGCATCGCATCCCACTCACGTACCCTCTGACATGGCCACTCCCCTGTGGAACTGCCCCATGGGCAACCCATCCTGTAGGCGGGTGTACTGCTGGACAGGAACCTGAGCTCTCCACCCACCAGGCTCTCCACCTAATTGCCCAGCTCCTGGGGTGGGGGCTGCCAGTGGTGGACCAGGTACAGGGTCCCGAGACAGACACCAGGACATGGCTGGGACTTGGGAGACTCGGATTCCCTTGACACGGGGAGATGGGGAGGAGATGTTGTGGGTTTACCTGTGCTTTGAAATTCTTGTTCCTTTTGTAATTAAATGAGAGAGAAAAAAAGTGGTGGCTTATACCTGTAATCCCGGCACTATGGGAGACTGAGGGAGGCAAACTATGAATTCTAGGTCAGCCTGGCAACTTAGTAAGCCCATCTCAAAATAAAAACTAAAAATGTCTGGGATGTCGCTCAGTGCGAGGCCCTGGGTTCCATCCCCAGTACCACAAAGGAAAAAAAGAAGAGGAGGAGGGGGGCTGCAGAACTGCCTGGGGGTCACCCTCCCCCACATCCCGCAGGCCCCGGGAGCCCTAGGAGGCAGGGAACACTACCGCCTAGTGGCCATAGGTAGCACTGCACACAGCTCTGACCCGGGAACTGACCTGATGATGCCAGAGGAGCCTGGCCCCTATGGGTGCCGGCACACTCTGCTTCTGTCCTTGTCTTCTTCACCACCACCAGGCCAGAGAGCTGTGACCTGCCGCCCATGCCGTCCATCTTCCTCTTGGCCTTTGGGGCCTGTAGGGCAACAGGGACACGAGTTGGTGCAGGGTCCCAGGCCCAGCCAGCCCTCTGAACTCTGCTCCAGCCCCTACTGAACCATTCCCCAGCACTCTGAGCTCGCCAGTCTCTCCCCTTCTCTAAACTCCTCTGTGTCTGCCTACTGCCCCAGGCCTGTTGCTCAGGGCCTTTGCCTGCCCTTCACCCCATACATAGGACTTGCCCATTCCGAGTCCCCCTGTGACTTCTCACTTGCAGGCCTTTACCTCTTGTCCCCTTCTCCTGGGATGTCCCCCTTCCTCTCATTCACCTGCAAACTCCTACTCATCTTTCAATGCCGAACTCGTGGATCCCCTCCTCTGTGAAGCTCAGGCAGTAAGGCCAGAGGGGATGGGACTTCTGATGGCAGTGTCTCGAAAAGCCGCCATTAAAGAGGTAACTGAAAGCCCTATGTGGGTGGCACATGCCTGTAATGCCAGCTAATGCAGAGGCTGAGGCAGGAGGATCTTGAGTTTAAGCAACACTCTGTCTCAAAATAAAATAACAGCAGGATGGGGAGGGGCAGCAATGAAAGCAAATGTTGTACTTTTTTTTCCAGGGCTAGGGATGGGATAGCAGGCCTCATGTAGGCTAGAAAAATAACTCCCCCAAGCTGCACCCCAAGACCTGGCTGCAGCATTTTTATCCAGCTGGTGCAGAAATGAACTGCTGTTTCTTTTTGAGATCCTCCTGCTTCAGCCTCCTGAATAGCTGGAATGATGGGGGCTGTGCCATTCTTGACCCTCTGCAAACACTGTCACACATTCCTGCTGCAGCTGAGTGGCAGGGATCACATGTTGGTTCCCAAACCTGCTTCTGCTGCACATATTCATCATCATGAAGCTAAACCAAGGAATTGCAGGTGTGGAGAGAGATACCCAGGGCTTGCTATAAAAGTGGCAGCACAGGTGTGAAGAGCCTTGAGAGGAGTGTGCTGTGTACACAGCCAATCAGGATCTGCCACAGAGTCAGGACCAGGTGGGAGGCTGGGGAGGAACGGTAAGGGCAGATTCCTCTGAAGGTAACTTCATCTCTTGCTCCACTTAGAAAAGAAGTGAAAAATAGAAGGGGTGGACATGTAGCTCAGTGATGAGCACTTGCTTGGTATGCACAAGGTTCTGGGTACTATCCCCTGCCACCCCCCTCCAAAATAAAAACATCAGGTGTAGTGGCACACACCTGTCATCCCAGACATTTGGGAACCTGAGGCAGGAGGACCTTGAATTTGAGACAAGCTTGGGTAGTTTAGCAAGAAGCTGTCTCAAAATAATAAATGAAAAGGCCTGGGGACAATGTTCAGTGGTGAGGTGCCTGCCTAGCATGTGCAAGGCCCTGAGTTTAATTCCCAGAACCAGAGAGGAAAAAAAAGAGAAAGACAGACAGACAGAGAAATTGTAGCCAATGAATTCTGGGGGGAGTTTAAGTAAGAAAGTCAGTGAGAGCACTCTAATCAGGAAATACAGCCTCAAGGAAAATGTCTTTCTTGTTAAGTCTCAGTTCTACACGAAAAGATTAACAGTACATGAGTTCATGTCCAATCTATTTCCTGACCTGATGGATTCTCCCAAGAACGAGGCCGTTGCCAATAAAGACTACACTTCCCTGGGTCTGGGATTTAGCTCAGTGGTTCTGGCGCCTGCCTTGCAAGCGCAAGGTCCTGAGTTCAGTCTCCAGTACCAAAAACAAAAACCCAAAACACCCCCCAAAGACTACACTTCCCAGCCTCCTTTGTGGTGGGTAGTGGTCAGGTGGTCATATGCTGACCAATGGGATGTGAGCAGGATGCCCTCCAGGCAGCAGTGCCTAGTACACTTCCTCCCTGTCCCTGCCCCTGCCCCTCTCCAGGTCTGGGATGCAGAATATATTGAAACTTGTGGGAGAACAGCAGTCTCCAATGTGGAGGACATAACAGTGTCTGTTTCCTGTCTGATCACTCTGCACAACTGTGATCTGAGAAAAAACTTTCTATCCAATTGAAAGTAGCATTATCACTTAGGACCTAGACCTGGGTATCCAGCAAAATCCCTCTCCCCTACTTTCTTCCAGTCAGGCCCGGGCCAGCTGCATGCAGCCTCGTGGGCCTGTTCCGCTGACTGGCTGGACCACCCTGCACCACTCCTCCCCAGTGCCCCAGCACCCACAGTGCTGCAGCCCACAGAGCAGGGCTGACTTTGGGACATGGAGGGGCCAGGACTAGGGCAGAGCTGCCCTAGATCCTGCATTGTCACCCAGGCCTGCAATGGGACAGAGACACAAACTCTCATGTGCCCCATGTCAAAGTCATGAGACACCATTGTAGGGACAGAGAACAAACTCCTGGGTCCTGTAGCCTCTTACTTGCAAAAAATCTGCCCTTTCTTCTCAGGCAGTCAGGGATGTGAAGTGACTTTTCCTGCACGCCTGTCAGCACAGTGCTCTGGAAGGCTGAGGCAGGAGGATTGCAAGTTCGAGCCCAGCCCAGGCAACTTAATGACTTAGTGAAACCTTGTCTCAAAATAAAAAAATAAAAAGGGCTGGGGCTGGAGCTCAGTGCGAAGGCCATGGGTTCCATCCCCAGCACTGCGAGGGAAAGAAAAAACAAAAGATTTACAACTTACAGGGACTTTCAACTACTCCCAAACCTATGGTCACCCTGGATTGCAGCAGAGCTCACAGGCCTGGGACAGCCCGCAAGCTCCCTCCCATGCGGACCAGGTGGCCTCCAAGTCTCAGAACTCAACGTGAGCAGAGAGACCGGGACTGATGAAAAGATCAGCCAGACTCTGGCTTGGCCAATCTTTGCAGGCAGACTCCTGCTTCAAGGTGGGGGCTGGTGGGAATCCCCACACTAGAATTCGCCCCTGCTGCTGCTTGGGCTGCAGTCTTTCCCTGTCTTCATTCTTACTTTCCAATTAAAATTTTTTTGTAATCTGTATTTTAGGTTTTTTTGTGAAACAGGGTCCCTCTATGTGGTCTAGGCTGGCCTTGAACTCACAGTGATCCTCCTGCCTCAGTCTCCCCAGTGCAGGGATGAAAGGCATGAGCCACACACCCAGCTCTAGTTTTAATTTCTATGGTCATTATACCAAGGACCCACACTAGCCGGTAACATATGTCCCCTTCCACAGCCGCTTCACCAGGCTGGAAAGTGACAGTGCCCAAGGGCTTACTGGCACCTGCTCCACTGTCCTTCACATTCATCCAAGGGCAGAGCCCTGGGCCCTGCAAGGAAGAGGCTGTGGCCACTGCTTCCCCACCCCCCTGGGCACAGGGCCCCAAAGGCAGCTGACCTCATGCAGGATGGCTGTGGGCTGGGGCCACAGGGCTGGCGGGGCAGGTGCAGCCTCGTCCTCTGAGTCTGAGTCCTCCAGGAGCCTTTGCTTCCGAGCCTCCTCCAGGAGTGCCCTGTGTGACAGACCTCGGGGCTGGGGACACACTCTGCATAGGGACAGTGCCCAGGACCCTGCCAAGAGGCCCTGTGCTGCCCTCAGACAGCAGGGGTGGGGAGCAGATTTTGAATTTTACAGTTCTGGGGACTGAACCCACAGCCTCTGCACTGAGATCCATTCCCAGCCCTTTTTAAAATTTTGAGATAAGGTCTCACTAAGTCACTAAGTTGCCCAGGCTGGGATGGACTTGTGATCCTCCTGCCTCGGCCTCCCACAGTGCTGGGATGATAGGCCTGATTAGATGTTTAAAATTAACCTTCCTTGGGCCGGGGATTTAGCTTAGTGGTTTCAACGCCTGCTGCTGCGCAAGCTCAAGGACCCGAGTTCGATCCCTGGTACCAAAAAAAAATTAATAAAATTAAATTAAATTAACCTTCCTCAAGCGCAAGGACCCGAGTTTGATCCCCTGTACCAAAAAAAAAAAAAAAAAAATTAACCTTCCTGCTGGATGTGGTGGCACATGCCTGTAATCCGAGCACTTGGAAGGCTGAGACAGGAGGATTGACAGGAGTTCAGGGCCAGCCTGGGCTACACAGTGAGTTCAAGGCCAGCCTGCACTACACAGTGAGATCCTGCCTCATTAAAAACAAAACAAAACAGAAGCAACTTTCCTGTGTTTCCTGGGGACTGTGGAGTGGTTAGGGATGCTTGAGCAGCCTATCTGGATTCCCACCCTGTCTGGGTGACCGTGGGTTGGGTGTGTATCGTTCAACGTGACCTCAGTCCCTGGACCCTGGTGCCAACCATGCCAACCTCCAGGGTGTTAGAAGAGGAAGGAGTCAGAGCCGGGCCCAGCATACACAAGGTGCCGCAGAAGTGCAGGCTGCTTTTATCAGTCACAGTGACACTGAGGCTACTGAGCCCCTACTGCGTACTGACCCTGTACCAGGTGCTGGGGACACAGGAGAAACCGTGCAGGGTCTGAAGGGGACAATGAAGCACACCCTGCATGGCCCCGAGGGGAGGGTTCTGGATGCCCCACCCATCTCCCCCACTCCACTGCCCGTCCAGGTGTCCTGCTCTGCTGTGTCCTGTCACTCTACAAACCACTGGGGTATAGCTCAGTGCTTAGTGCCTGCCTAGCATGCACCAGGCTCTGGGTTCCATGCCCAGCTCCCTGAAAACAACAAGAAGCCAGGTATGGGGGTGCATGCCTGTCATCCCAGCTCTCTGGGAGAGGCACAAGCTTGAGTCCAGCCTGGGCAATTTAGCAACTTAGCAAAACCCTGCCTCAAAATGAAAAATAATAAAGGGTTGACAATGTAGCTAAGTGTAAAGGTCCTGGGTTCAATTCCTAGTACTGAAAAATTAAAACAAAAACCGAAAACCAGCCACAAGGACAGGCAGCCATGTGCTGAGTCCTGGGGTGCTCAGGGATCCTAGCATCTGGAGTTACCCCGGGGACCCCGACACAGACACCATAGGGGAGACAGTGAGATGGGGGTGCAGAACAGGTGACCCCAGGGCCAGGGATTTAGCTTAGTGGTTTCGATGCCTGCTGCGCAAGGGCAAGGACCGGAGTTTGATCCCCAGTACCAAAACCCCCCCACACACACACAAAAAAAGAACAGGTGACCCCAGAGGAGCTGTGGGCAGATCTGCAAGGAGATGGGGCAGAGGGACACAGGGACAGAGGGACAGAGCAAAAAGCAGCCCGGCGGAGGCCCTGCACTCACGCAGTCTCCTGCTCGTCTTCCTCCTGCTGCCGCTGCTGCAGCTCCTCTTCTGACAGCCGGTGCTGCCGAAGCATGGCCTCGAAGTCCACATGTGCCTGCCGCTGGTTCAGGTCCTTGAGCTCCTGCAGGTTCTCCAACACCTCCATCTCCAGCTTTGAGTCCTTTGTGCGGTTCTCCAGCACCTGTGAGTGGGGTGGGTGCAGGCTAGAGCCCACTCGGCCTGCCCTTGGGGACATTTCAGCTGGGGCGGGGACATGACTGTGGAGGTTACAGTGAAGGCCTGGGATTTGAAGCCAAGGGCAAGGAAGGACCCCAAATCTGCTTACACTTTTGTGTGTGCGCGTGTGAGGAGGCTGACAATGGAACCCAGGGCCTCATACATGCAAGGTAAGCAGTCACCTCTGAGCCATGCCCCAACACTTTTTATTTTGTTTTTCTTTTTCTTTTTTTTCTTTTGGTGCCAGGGATTGAACTTGGGACCTTGCACTTGCAAAGCAGGCGCAGGAACCACTGAGCTAAATCCTGGCCTTTAATTTTTTATTTTTTGACAGCGTCTTGCTGAGTTCCCCAGGCAGGGCTTGAATTTGCAATCCTGCCTCAGCCTCCCAGAGTGCTGGGATGACAGGCGTGCACCTTTGTACCCAGTGCACTCACTTTTTCTGGCTTCTGACCAGGGGCTGTTGTTCCCAGCCTGTGACCCACCACACCTCCCTGACTTTGCTCCTTCAGAGAAACTCCCTGACCCTGCATAAGACCCTAAGACAGGATGAGAGACACCCGGTCACACAGAAGAACCTCTCCTCAGCACCCTCTAGGTGCCATGCAGGGCGTGTGTCTCTCAGAGCCCTGCTCCCCACACTGCCCAGCTCGAGCGCGTCCACCCTGCGATCACCTTCATGGGGTTGTTCAGCTCCTCGTCCTCCCTCTCCTTCTGCACCCGCTTCTCCTCCTCCTCCAGGAGCTTCTCCGCCTGGAAGTTCCGAGTGGCCCCGTGCTCCATGGTGTAGTCTGTGTTCTCCGGGTCTGTCTGGGGGACAGGCGGACGTCACCTCCTGCGCCCCTGGGCGGCAGAAGCACGTGGCTGTCTCCCACTTCCCTGCTCTTCCTGTCATCTTTTCTTTCTTTTCCTTGTCACATTGCTTTGGCAGGGACAGGCCTGTCTTTCTAGGACTCCCAGCCCCTCTGTGGAAAGCCCAGGCCTGGGTGTTTTGTTTTCTGTAGTACTGGGGGTGGGACCCAGGGCCTTCACACTTAGTTATATCCCCAGCCCTTTCTGATTTTTGTTCTGAGACAGTCTTACTAAGTGGTCCTCCTGCCTCAGCCTCCATGGTGGCTAGGACGACAAGTGTGTGCCCCCAACCCTGGCAGCTTTTTGCCTTTATAAGCAAGGCTGCCATGAACATTTCTCTCAAAGCTCTGTCTGCTTCCCAGGATCAGCTGAACGGCTTTCCCTGCAGGGAGGGGACCTGGGCAGGAAGCCCAGGGCCCTGCCGGATCCCATGTGAGGGGTCCAGGTGGAAGCTGGCCTGGGCGATACCTTGAATGTAATCTCTGCCAGACAGCGCGTGCACTTGATGTAGAAGCGGAAGATGGGCAGGCCCAGGTACACCTCATTCTGCACAGTCTCCTTTCGGGCATTGAATTTCTTCCCCTTGTAGATGTATTCTCCACATGTCTTACACCTGGGGGCAGAAGGCACCCGTGCTAGCTCTTATTCCCACTGGTTAGATGCCTAATACAAGAGGTGGCAGCTTGCTTGCCTCCAGAGACAGGGAGCTCCCTCCCACACAAGCAGCTGGTACTACAGCGTTCGAGGATTCCTTCCATCCTGTGTTCCCGTCCCTATTCATACCTGCCTGGCCCATGCATCACCACCTCGTGAAGCACCCAGGCTGGGGAGGTCGGCAGTCTGGCCTTCCCAGAGGCGCATCTGGGGCTCATGGGCTTCATCCACCAGGGCTCCTCCAGCCTAGCCTCGCTCCTCCCACTGGCCTAGACCGTGAGCTCCTGCTATTCCTGCGAACACCTCAGCTTGTTCCGACTCCAGGGCCTTTGCACAGCAGCACCTACTGCCTGTGACACCTTGTTCTGCAGACCTCAGCTTGGATGTGTTTCTTCCCAACTTGGCCTCAGGCTGAGAAAGCCTGACCTTCACTGCCAGCCCTGCCACTTCCTCTCCTCCCTGACTTCTAGGTCTGCTTGGGCATGAGACCTTCCAGGGATGAATTCATGATCTCTACACCCTACTAACCGGTGGGCTCCCTGCAGCCAATGTAGTCTGTGGCACACAGCAGGTGGCCAAGAGATGACTGGTGACAGAGTCAAAAGAAAAAATAATTGGGTCAACATAAAATCCCTCTGAACTTTATTGATCCAGGGGGCCAGGGATTTAGCTCAGGGGTTCTGGAACCTGCCTTACAAGCGCAAGGTCCCAAGTTCGATCCCTGGTACCAAAAAAAACAAAAAAACACACTTTATTGATCCAAAGGGGATTTAGAAGCCGGCAAGGTGGCGCACACCTGTGATCTCAGCACCCTAAAGGCTGAGGCAGGAGGATGGGTGAGTTAGAGACCATCCTGGGCTACACAGGGAGACCCTGCCTCAAAACACAAAAGCAAAAACCATACGATCCTCTCAGTAGGTGGAGAAAAAAATATTTGACAAGGTCCAACACCCATTCATGATAAAAACCTTGCAGAAAATTGGATTAGATGGTCTTTATCTCAATCTGATAAAAGCCATCTATGACAAACCAACACCCAACATCACACTAAATGGTCCAAAATGGAAAGCTTTCACTCTAAAATCAGGAACAAATGGGACAGGGAAGGGGGAGGAAGAAGAAAGGGACGAGGAAAAAATGGAAACGAAGCTTTTGAATATAGAGGGGGGTTGAAAGGAGGCGGGAAATGGGAAAAAAAGAAGAGGCAGGATATATCATGTGAAGGTGCACATTCCCTGGGATGAGTGTTATCATTATATCTAAAATGTACCAATAAATGTTTTGTTTAAAAATAAATAAATAAAATCAGGAACAAGACAAGGATGTCCACTATCACCACTCTTCCTTTTTTTTTTTTTGGTAATAAGGATCAAACTCAGGACCTTGCACTTGTGAGGCAGGTATAATGCAACTGAGCTAAATCCCCAGCTCGCCCACCATCACCACTCTTATTCAATAGAGTTCTGGAAACATTAGCCAGAACAATTAGACAAGAGAAACAAATAAAAGAAATAAGGACAGGAAAGGAAGAAGTTAAATTATCATTATTTGTGGATGACAGGACACTCTACATGATACCCCAAAAGCTCCACCAAAAGACTTCTAGATTTTGGGCTGGGGATTTAGCTCAATGGTTCCCCCGTCTGCCCTGCAAGCGCAAGGACCCGAGTTTGATTCCTGGTACCCCAAAAAGAGACTTCTAGATTTAATAACCAAATTCAGTAACATAGCTGGATACAAAGTTAACACTCAAAAATCAATAGCCTTCTTGTGCACAAATAACTAATTCAGTGAGAGAGAAATTAGGGAAATCACACCTTTCGGAACAGCATCCAAAAAAATGAAATACCTAGGAATCAATCTAATAAAGGATGTAAAAAACCTTTACATGGAAAACTACAGTGCTCTGAAAAAAGGAGATCAAAGAGGATATCAGAATATGGAGGGGCCGGGGATTTAGTTCAGTGGTTTCGCCACCTGCTGCGCAAGTGCAAGGACCCGAGTTTGATCCCTGGCACAAAAACAAACAAACAAAAAAAACCAAAATTGTTATATAGATTTAATGGAAACCTGATCACAATAACAATAGCTTATCTCACAGAATAAGAGAAAACAACCCTAAAATTCATTTAGAACCAGAAAACACCTAGAATAGCAAGAGCAATTCTGGGCAACAATGGCAAGGCAGGGGGCATCACAATCCCTGACTTGAAATTATACTACAAAGCTACTGTGATAAAAACAGCATGGTAACTTGCTGGAAGATAAGTTAGGTAGAACTCTTGAAGACATTGGCATAGGAAAAGACTTTATGAACAAA
>NW_004624828.1:5399409-5412790 GCF_000247695.1 Heterocephalus glaber
ATCCTTCTGCATGGCCACCTGCAGTGCATGTGGTAACTGAATCGTTTCCAGGAAGGCACAAAGGACAGAGGCCCATGAAGGCTGGGTCCCTGAGGCCACAGTTTCACCCACACCATCCCTCCCGGCCTATTAGGAGACAATGAAAAGCCCCTCATCACATGTGCCCCTCCATCTTGGCCTTCCTCACTTCTAGAACTGTGAGCTAAATAAATATCTGGTCATTATAAATCACCCTGTGTGACCAGCCAGGCATGGTGAGGCATGCCTGTAATCCTACCACTCAGGAGGCTGAAACAGGAGGATCGCCATGAGTTCAAGGCCAGCCTGGGCTACATAATGAGGTCAAGGCCAGCCTGAACTACATAGCCTGTCTGAAAATAAAGTGAATACAATAAAATAAAAGGATGGGCTGGGGTGGATCCTTCTGCAGGCTCCAGGGGAGAAGCAGCTTCCTTGACTGTCCAGCGGTAGCCTTCTGCTTTCCTTGGCCTTTGGCTTCACCCCAAACCCTGCTCTCACCATAACCTTCTGCCTGCATCCTATAAGGATCCTTGTAATTGCTCTGGGCTCATCCACACAATCTGGAATAACTCCCATTAATAAATCCATTATTTTTTGCAGGGTGCAATGGCACACACTTGTAAGACCAGTGCTAGGGAGGCTGAGGCGGGAGGATTCCCACGAGTTCCAATCCTGGCTTAGCCTCCTAAGTAGCCAGGATTACAGACGTGTCCCACCAAACCTGGCTTATTTTCATCAATTTAATGGAAGATTTTTCATCACTAAGGCCCCTCAAGAGTCTTAAGTGAGTCACACCTGCAAGCTCCCTTTTGCTGTGCCAGGTAACTATTCCCAGGCTCCGGGGTTAGGGTGTCACTGTCTTTGGGGAGCCATTACTCTGTGTGCCACAGATGGGCTCATCAGGGACAGCTTCTCTGCACAGGTGACTTTTGAGCTGAGAGCTGACTGAAATCCATAGACAAGCCCGGTGGATTCAGGTTGGGCTGCATTTCCTGCTCCTTGGAGAAACCTTCTGAGCATCCTTATGTCCCATTACATCGTTGACAGCAGTCACATCTAGGCAACTTTTTGTTTTAGTTTGTTTGAGGCAGGTTCTTGCTATGTAGATCTTGAACTCACCATGTAGCCCAGGCGGGCCTCGAATGCACAGAGATCCTCTTGCCTCGGCCTCCCGAGTGCTGGGATTACAAATGTGTGCCACCACACCCTGCTCCAGAGGTTTGGCTTTCAGCAGGGGCTTGGACCGTGGGGGCGCTGTACTCATCAGTGGATTCCTTTGCTGATAGGATTGTAGCTGAACGTGCTCTTAGGAAGTGGGGCCATGTTGGAGGAAGTAGATCACTTGGGTCTCTCTTTCTCAGTACCGGGGATTGAAACCAGGGCCTTCACACTGAGCTACACCACCAGTCCTTTTTTCATGTATTTATTTATTTATTGGCACTGGGAGTCAAACTCAGGGCCTCAGGCTTGCCAGGCAGGCGATGTGCCGATGAGCTACATCCTCGGCCCTCATGTTTTTTATTTATTTATTTATTTATTTATTTGGTACCGGAGATCAAACTCAGGACCTTGCGCTTGTGAGGCAGGTGCGGTGCCACTAAGCTAAATCCCTGGCCCCCTCATGTTTTTATTTTGAGACAAGATCTCCCTAAGGTGCCTGGGCTGGGCTGAAATTTGAGATTTCCTGCCTCAGCCTCCCAGAGTGTTGGGGTGACAGGCGTGTCCCACCACATCTGGCTGTTTTTGTTTTTGTAGTACATATTTGTGATACGTAACAAATACAATCCTCGTGGGAAATTGGTGCAGGTTCATGACACATCTTAATTCTTTTTTCCACCTCCCTTCCCCTCCCTCCTCTTCTCTCCCTCCATCTCTTTATCCCCTTCCTATTTCCCAAAGATGTATCTTCCTGTTTCCTCTTGTGTATCTTTTATGTTGCTTTTTGATTTATTTATACTTCAGGTTTCCCATATAAGAGAAACCGTGCAATGTTTAAGAGTACGTGACTGCTTAAGTGAAATAATTGGACACACATGTTTAAATACCGCATTGTTTCTCTGGTGTGAGAAACCGAAACTGGAAATAATGACTGAAATGTATAATAGATATTAGGGGGTTTTTCTTGTTTGTTTTTTGTTTTTGGTACCGGGGATCGAACTCAGTACCTTGAACTTACAAGGCAGGCACGGTGTCACTGAGCTAAATCCCTGGCCCTATAATAGATATTAGGAAACAGAAAGAAAATGTTCAACAAGGGAGGGAGAGAGGGAAAGGAAGGAAGAGACAAGAAAAAAAGTGAAAATAGAAAGAAAAAATAGAAACAAAGTTTTTGAATATAGGGAAAGGAAGGGAGTTGAAGGGGAGGGCGGAATGGAAAAAAATGAAGAGGCGGGATGTATCATGCACAGGTGCAAATTCCCTGTGATGCGTGTTAGCGTTATGTATGCCTAAAATATACCATTAAATCTTTTGCTTCAAAAAAGAAGAGTATGTGTCTGATTTATTGCACTTAACATTATGGTCTCAAGGTGCATCCATTTTCCTACAAAGGACTCAAGTTTATCCCTCCTCATGGCACAGTAGTACTCCATGGTATGTTAATACCACATTTTCTCTGTCTGTTCACCTGTTGACAGGACAGACTTACAGGCTGTTTCCAAGATATAACTATTATGAGTTGTGCTGCTATAAACATGGGTGTGCATGGATCACTGTAACATGACATCTTCAGTCTTTCAGGAAGATACCCAGAAAGAAGAATAGCTGTAACAAATGGAACTTCACGTTTTAGGGTTTTTTCTTTTTTTAATTTTTTTGCAGTTACCAGGGATCAAACTCAGGACCTTGTGCTTGCAAGACAGACACGATGCCACTGAGCTAAATCCCCAGCTCAAGTTTTAGGGGTTGTTTTGGTACTGGGGATCGAACTCGGGTCCTTGTGCTTGCACAGCAGGCAGAGAAACCACTGAGTTAAATCCCTGGCCCTCAAGTTATAGTTTTCTGAGGAATCTCCAAACTGATTTCCATAGGAGTTGTGCTAGTTTACATTCCTACCGGCAATGTAGAAGCCCCCCCGCCCACCCCAACCTCGCCCGCACTTGGTATTATTTGATTTCTAGACAATATGGCCATACTTTCTGGGCTAAGATGGACTGGCTCACTCTTATCGAAGCACAAAATAGACTGAGAGAGGAAGGACCCAGCAACAACGATTCTTTTCTAATTTATTTATTTTTTTTGGTACCGGAATTGAACTCCGCACCTTGCGCTTGTGAGGCAGGTGGCAGAACCACCGAGCTCTAATTTAATTTTGTTACAAGTACCTGCCATTCACAACTGCACCGTGATCAGAAGAGACATCATATTCTCATTCCATGGGTTGGAAACTGAGGCTCAGACAGGCAAAGTCACTCGCCCAAGGTGGCCCCGCAGCCAGGCAGCAGCAAAATCGGGACTGGAACCCAGGCCGGGCAGGTCCCATCCATCCCCAGCAGTCCGCAGCAGTGGGGGTCCAGGACCCATGACCCCTAGGGCTGCTGAGGGTCCCCACTACTTGGCCAGGGCCATGGAAATGACAGCAGGGAAGCTCCAGTCGCTCAACTCCCCAAAATCTGTGAGGTCCCGGGCCGCCACCTGGATGTAGTACTTGGCCTGGGGCCACACAGACCTGAGGACAAAGGCTGTAGCTTCGATGGGGCCCACCTGCGGTAGAGAGGGTGGAAGGTTCCGGATGGAGGAGATGGGTGCCATTGTGCCCTCTTGCGGGGCACAACCCCAGGACTCTGATCCCAACAGACCAATCTACACCACATGCCTTCCATGCCCCCGCCACGGTGTAGGTGTAGCTCAGTGTCCCCCAAAGGTCCTGGTGTTGAAATTTATTTATTTATTCATTTATTTATTTATTTATTTATTATTTATTGGTACCGGGGATCGAACTCAGGTCCTTGCGCTTGCCAGGCAGGCACCAGAACCACTGAGCTAAATCCCCGGTCCCCTGGTGTTGAAATTTAATCCCCAGTGCAAGTAAGAAGATGGAAACTGTCAGCCATGGTGGCACAGCCTGTTAGCCCATGATTCTGGAGGCTGAGGCAGGACGATCTCAAGTTTGAGGCCACTCTGGGCAACTTAGCAGGACTCTATCTCTAAATATCATTTTAATAAAAAAAGACAGGGGATGTGGCTCAGTGGTAGAGCATTTGACTAGCATAGGTTCAATACCCAGCACCAGTAAAAATAAAAAAAGGAGTGGAAACTTAATCCAGCATGATGTTTAGGAGCAGAACATCTGGGAAATGACTAGGATTCAATAGAGTCCTCTGTATATTAAAATCTTTTTTTTTTTTTTTTTTGGTACCAGGGATCGAACTCAGGACCTTGTGCTTGCGAGGCAGGCGCCAGAACCACTGAGCTAAATCCCCGGCCCTGTATATTAAAATCTTGCCTCGACAAGTGAGAGCTACCCATCTGTGACTTTTCTGACCCTGCCTGTCCCTCCCTGGTGTCCCCAGAACGCCTCGCCCTCCCTCTGGGCTCCATGTGATCACGACTCACAACTCTGTAACCCCAAGCCCAAGCATTTATGTTTCATGCTGGACCTGACTTGTCCCACATAGTGGCTGGATGTGGCTCTTTAGTTGTTCTGTCTTGTTTGAAACAGGGTCTCACTGTGTAGTTCAGGCCGGCCTTGAACTCACTATGTAGCTCAGGCTGGTGACCCTCCTCCCTCAGCCTCCTGAGTGTTGGAATCATGGGCGTGGACCGCCACACCAGCTTTTCCTGAATATTTTTTATCCCCAGTTAGTTGAATTGCTGACTGCAGAACCCACACATAAAGAGGGCCAACTGTATATTCACAGAATTGAGCAAGCAATCAATCAAAATTTAAAACCTAAAAACCCAAGCTGGGTGTGGTGGTAAATGCCTGTAACCTGGTATCTATCACTGAGTACAATGTGCTAGAGAGGTCCATCCACAATGTGGCAAGTATCACAACCTTGCTCCTCTTCTGGGCTGAGTAATATTCCAGAGCATGGATGGATCTCACTGGATGTGTCTCCTGCCAACTGTCACATGTGCTGTTCCCTTTACCCGTGTCCCCTTCCCACTCCCCTCCTCCTCCTCACCTGGCGGAAGTGCATGGCTCCCTGCCGCCTGTAGCGGATCCAGTACTTGAGAGAGAACAGCTCCGGGAAGGGCCAGGACCGCGGGGGCTCCCACTGCACCTGGAGCTGCCGCCCAGGGAGGGAGTTCAAGCGCACACCTTCTGGAGGGTCTGGTTTGACTGGCCGGGCAGCAAGAAGGAATTAGGGATGGGAGCTCATTCATCCCTTCAAACAAGTTTTTGTTTTTCCCCTTCCTGTTGTTCTGAGGACGGAACCCATGACCTTCCACCTGTTAGGCGAGTGCTCACTACTGAGTTACACCTCTAACCCTTGGTAAAATTTTATTCTGAGACAGCATCTGGCTAAGTTGTCCAGCCTGGCCTCAAGCTGTGACTATGTAGCTGGGATGACAGGTATGTGCCACTGCACCCAGCTTACAAAATTTTTAATTTTTTTTTTTGCAGGGGAGGGTTTGAGACAAGATCTCACTATGTAGCCCAGGCTGGCTTCAGACTCATAGTGATCCTCCTGCCTCAGCCTCCCGAGTGCTAGGACTACAATTATGCGCCGCCACATCCAGCATTACACTATTTTTTGAGCCATAAAACACATATCCTATCACCATTTTAAAGGGTACAACTCAGTGGCCTTTAGTGTATTCCCAAAGCTTTGCAAATGTCACTTCTAATTCTGGAACATTCCTATCACCCTAGAAGGAAGCCCTGTCCTCATGAGCAGTCCCTTGTCCCTGTCCTCCCCAGCCCTCACCACCCACAGATCCACTTCCTGTCTCTGGATTTGCCTGTCCTGGGCTTTGCCTATTCATGGTGCCACATGCTGTATCCTCTTGTGTCTGGTGTCTCTCACTGAGCATAATGTCCTCAAGGTCCCTCCACAAGGCAGCACATGTTGGAGCTGATCTAAGTGCAAGGCTTGTGCCCCTGGGGAGAGAGCTTTCACTTTTACCTGGAGGTAGGTGGGAGCCATGGAGGGCTACAGGCAGAGGCAGGACAGAGACTGATTAGGACTCACGGGCACCCTCTGGTGGGAAACATTGGAAGCGACTGCACTTGTCCAGTGAGTGACCCTGGGACTGGGCAGGTGGAAGCAGAGGCGGGAAGAGCAGGGGTGACTGGCAGGAGGCAGGGAGGGGAGAGGAGACTCACTAATGCGCTCGGGCATGAAGGGCACCAAGGTGCTGCGGGCGCCCTTGGGGTGGACGGCGGTGATGTTGAGCACGTAGGGCACCATGGAGAACAGCTGGATGTCAGGGATGGAGCAGTGCGTGGCCTCCGGGACAGGCTGCAGACAGGGCCGACTCTCCCCCTGTGTGGCCACACCAAGCCTAGACACAGGTGGCATCATGAGGGCCCCTCCCTCCTGGACCCCAATCGAGAGGCACAGGGTTCCCACCCCTCCTTGGGGCTGAGCAGCTGGGTGGGTGAGCCCTTCGTGACCAGGTGACCAGGGTTTAGGGTGACACAGCCCAGGGGAACAGTAGGCTTCTGGGATTCTCGCAGCAGCAAATATTCTAACTTTTGTTCGTTTTGAGACAGGGTATCGCTATGCAGTCCAGGCTGACCTTGAACTCACTATGGAGCCCAGGCTGGCCTGGAACCCATCCTGCCTCAGCCTCCTGAGTGTTGGGAGCACGGGTGGGCACCACCCCTGGCAGCTACATTCCAACTTTTTTTTTCTTTTCTTGCAGTACTGGGGATCGAACTCAGGACCTTGTGTTTGCCAGGCAGGTGTGGTGCCACTGAGCTACATCCCCACTTTACTTTCTAACTTTTTTTTTGGTACTAGGGATTGAACTTGAGAGGCAGGTGGTGGAACCACTGAGCTAAATACCCAGCCCTATTCTAATTTTTGAATCCCAACATTTGGCAAGTCAGTAAATTCATAGACTCTAGAGTCTGAAATAGAGTCTCTCTATTTTGGACACCCTAAGATCAGGCTTTTTTTATTTTTAAAATTGTCATTTCTGCAGCATTAGGAATAGAACTGAGACTCATGCATCCCAGGCAAGCATTCTACCACTGAGTTACGCTACATCTCCAGCTATTTTTATTTCATTTTGAGACATAAAACACATCCTAAAACTCACCATTTTAAAGGGTCTGGTTAAGTTCCTGAAGCTACCTTTGGAAGTTGATATCCTCCTGCTTCAGCCTCCTGAGTAGCTGTGATTAAAGGTGTACCCAGACCAGGCAAGTGAGATGTCTGACATTAGAATATTGAAACCAGCAGGGCATCATGTGATAGAAGTTTTTTGAAACATTCACAATATTCTATTTCCTTTCACTTCATTTTTGTGTGTGTGTGATGCTGGGGATAGAACCCAAGTCCGTTTCCATGCTAAGCAAGTGCTCATTACTGAGCTGCAACCCCACCCCAAACTAATATTTTGAAAGAAAGAAACAAACAACAAAAAGGAAACATACATACACACAAAGGAAACACACAAAACAATGCCAAAAAATAAACAAATACTTTGTACAGTCACCGCATGTGATATTAAATTAATTTACATTATAACTATTACTATGTAAATAAAATCTAAAGATGAAAACATTAAATTAAATTGCATTAAATTAAATGATAAATATTTGTAATATTTAGATACCATTTAAGTTAGATATCGAATACCACCCATGTTTTTTTTTTTGGTACCGGCGAATGAACTCAGGTCCTTGTGCTTTCGCAGCAGGTGGGGGGGAAACCACTGAGCTAAATCCCCGGCCCCCAGCCATGTTTGTTCCCTCCCCCTCCCCCTCCTCTTCCCTCTCCCTCTCTCTCTCTCTCTCTTTCTTTCTTGGTGCAGGGGATGAAACCAGGCCTATAACACGTGCTAGGCAGTGGCTCAGCCCTGAGCTGCACCCCTACCCCTTCTTAAAATTTTATTTTGAGTCCAGGATTTAGCTCAGTGGTTCTGCCACCTGCCTTGCAAGCACAAGGTCCTGAGTTCGATCCCGGTACCATAAAAGAAAAAAAATTTTATTTTGCGGCAGTGCCTCATTGTATTGCCCAGGCTAGCTTCAAATGTTCAAACTTATGATCCTCCTGCCTCGGCCTCCTGAGTGCTGGGATGACAGGCGTCACCACTACACCCAGCTAGGAAGTGTTTTTCTATTGGCCATCGCTGCTCTTGATTTGGGGTTTGGGACACCTGAGGCCACTACAGCCAGCCTGACCTCTCCCAGAAGCCACTTGCCCTGCCATCCTGCCAGCCCCTCTGACCTGTATGTGGCGATGAAGGTGGCTGTGGGCACCGGCGACAGCGTCCAGGAGCAGTCCACGGCAACCGGGTACCTGGAGGCCCGGCACTGCACCCGGGGCTGGCTCAGAGTCACTGGGGCCCCAGGAAGACAGGGAGAAGTGTGAGTTGCAGATTCACCCGGAGATTGCCACCATCCCGTCAGGAACTGTCAGCTCATTTCCCAGACAGGGAAAGTGAGGCTGTAGGAGTTAGGAGGCTGGGATCTGTGGCACACAGCTGTAATCCCAGGTATTCAGGAGGCTGAGTCAGGAGGATCTCAAGTTCCAGGCCAGCCTGGGCTACATAGGAAGACTCTTTTTCAAAACTTAAAAAATTTACAAAAGGGCCGGGGATTTAGCTCAGTGGTTTTGCTGCCTGCTGCGCAAGCGCAAGGACCCGAGTTTGATCCCCCCCCCAAAAAAATTTACAAAGGTCTAGGGGTGCAGCTAGCATATACAAGGCCCTGGTTCAATTCCCAACCCTTCATGTAAAGAGCCAGGTGAGCCAGGTAGGAGAGGGGTTTCCTGCACCTCTTTTTGTAACACTTTTTCTTCAAAGTAGGCAGACATCTGTTCTAATCCAAAATGAACACATTCAACTCAAAATTTATACCTATATCAAGCCTTGGCGTCCACAGTGATCCATCCCAGGAGCCCCACAAAACTCCTTACCTGGCACAGTGTGGTGTTTGCCTAGAGCCCAGACAATGTTCTCCCACCAACTATATTTTTTTTTGTTGTTCTTTTAGGTTTTGTTTTTGTTTTTTTGGTACTGGGGATCGAACTTGGGACCTTGTGCTTGCCAGGCAGGTGCCAGAACCACTGAGCTAAATCCCTGGCCCTACCCCACCAACTTTAAATCATCGATACACCGCTTTTGGGGGGTAGGGGGTCGAGTCTCACTCTGCAGTTCAAGCTGGCCTAGAACTCACTATGTAGCCCAGGCTGGCCTCAAACTCCAGGGAATCCTCCTGCCTCGGCCTCCCAAGTGTTGGGATGACAGGCGTGCGCCACCACACCCAGAAGTTGGCTCCTAACATTCTTGGTCCAAGTCTAAAGGTCAGGGTTGAGTTCCCCAACAATGTCCCTCTGCTTGGGTCCCCCACCTCAGGGGTCCTACATACCTTTCACGCCACCACAGGGCAAACAGCCGCTCCAGAGGGCGAGAAGCAGGAGCAGCCTTGGGGTCATGGTTGCCGGCTTCTGCAGCTTTGGCTTCTGCTCTCCAGAGTTCGGGTGGAGGACACAGAGGCCAGTCCAGGAGAAGGCTGGGGACCCGCCCAGGGAAAGCCCAGTGCCACAACGGGCTCCCCAGGGCTGACTCATGGGCTGGATTTGTGGGGCTGCTGGAGAATGCACAGAATGGCAGAGCTGTTCCCAGTCCCCTCTGCAGCCACCAAGTTTGTTGTGGAATTCCCTGAGGGTGGGGGCAGGGAGGAGGTCAAAAAAGAGAGAAGTGACCCCATGGCCTTTCCCAGCACAGCAGGACGTGCTGGGCCCTTCCTTCCGGTAGCAGCATTGCTGGGGAAACCCCAGAGAAGGGGATGGGGAGGAGAACTCAGAGAAGGACAGGGACAAGGACAGGAGAGGGTAGAGGGATAGAGTGAGACGCAGAGAGACACAAAGATGAGCAGGGCTTGGTGGTGCCTGCCTGTCATTCCAGCACTCTGGGAGGCTGAGGCAGGAGGGTCGAAAATTTGAGCCCCCCTCCAGGCTCCAGGCCACAGAGATGCAGGAACGGAGCCTTGGGGAGGCAGCCCCACCCTCAGATATTCTTCATGTGACAAGGACACCCAGGGACACCAGGAAATCCCCAGGGACAGGCTGGACACCTCCCCCCTCACTGGGGGAAGGAATTCCCGCACACATTGCCAGCTGCCTCCCCTCCCTTAGGCAGAAGGACTCAGAAGTCACCGGTGGGGATTTTGGGGGACTTGCCGAAGGAGCGGGGAGCCATCGGGGCAGGCGTTGGGTGCCAGCTGTGGTGAGGTTTGGGGTAAGAAAGTGAGTTTAACTCAGAATTGTGGAGAAGGTGCGGTGGTGCACACCAGCGACCCAGCACTCTGGGAGGCTGAGGCAGGAGAATCACAGGTTCAAGCCCAACCTGGGCAACTTAGCAGCTTAGTAAGACCTTGTCTCAAAATTACATAAAAGGTTTTTAAAAAATGAAAAGGCTGAGGATGTACCTCAGGGCAAAGATCCTGGGTTGAATCCTCAGTACCACCACCGCCAAAAAAAAAAAAAAAGTATTGATTCCAATAACTGAGTTTTGGCCCCAGGAGGTGAGGGCTTCCTGTTGAGAGTCACCCCATCCCTTCCCTGCTGAGGTAGCCAGCATCAGGCCACACACACCCTTGTGCTGTGCACAGTACGGTTTTATTCCTGGCTTAGTACATGGGCAGGAGCTAGGGACTCACAGATTGTCCGGTGGGGAGGCAGGGGTGCCAGCCTGATCAGTCTGTGTGGGGGCCACAAGTGGAGATGCTGCCAACTAGGGAGGAGCCCAGGCTGGTCCCCAAATGCCCACAGGCCCCGTGGGGCCCGGAGAAACTGGTCCTCAGCGGCCCTGAGCCTGCAGCCGCTGCATCTGCAAGATCTGGGTGAGAATCCGCTGCACATCCTCATCCATCTGACCCTGGGGCGGGGAAGAGAGGAGGAAAGCCACCCTGGTGCAACTGTCCTGGCGCCCCGTCCCCTCCACAGCACCCCCATAGCCTAAGGTGACCGCAAGCCCTGAGCGTTTCCTCGCCTGGCCCAGCCTCTCGCTGTCCAGAGGGGAAACTGAAGCCCCAGTGGCAGATGCAGAAGCGGGCACCCAGATTTGCAGATTTGCAGCTGGGAGTCTGTGCCGCTCACCTGGATGGCATAGAGCAGGTGGGTCCTGTACAAAGCCACCACAGCACAGTGGTCCCTGGTGGCGTCCTGTGGCATGGGGGAGGGGTGCTCAGTGAAACAAGACCCCACCTCCTTCTGTCCAGCAAGGTGCACCCAGAGCCCAATTATACCCGAGAGGTGGTGTATCACCGTGGAGCTGCAAACCTGCCCTGGGCATGCGCCCATGACCCTCCAGCCCTGCCCCTCGCCCACAGACCCCTCTTCGATCCCCCCCCTCGCTCGCCCACCAGCTGCACGGGTGGTTGAACCTCTGGGGTCCTTATGCACTGTCTCCTATTCCCCCACAGCCCTCACCTCCATCTGTCGCTGCATAGCCTTCACCTGGTCACGGAGGGCCTCCACCTCAGGGCTGGCCCCGGCTGCCCGCTGCTCTTTTAAGGCCTCCTTCAGGCTGAAGACCTCTTTGGACAGTTCTGTGATCTGGAAGTGGGATATATGGGCATCCCCCTGAGCCCAGGGTGCGGGCTGGGGACTGGGGTGGGGGCACCAGGAAACAGCAAGGGGTCCCAGCCTGCTAGGGAACGGCACAACCCAGGGGTTAGCAAACCCTACCCCTGCCCCAGGCCTAGTTTGGCCCTCAACAGTTTTTGTAGTGTGGGTGAGCTAAGAACACGTTTCACACCTACAGTTTTGTTTGTTTATTTATCTAGCAGCACTGACGATGGAACCCAGCACCAAAAACAAAGAACAGAATTTGGGAACCTGAGTTGAAACCCTGGCTGAACCACTTCATGGCTGTGTGACCTAGGGCAAGTGGATTCACCTCTCTGTGCATAAGTTTCTTCAAATGAGGATAATTAAAGCACCTATCAGGTGGATGTGGTGGCGCATGCCTGTGATCTCAGCACTGGGGAGGCTGAGCCTGGAACATTGCTATGAGTTCAAGGCTGGCCTGAATGACATAGTAAGACCCTGTCTCAAAAAACAAAACAAGGCCGGGGATTTAGCTCAGTGGTTCCACTGCCTGGCTTGCAAGCGCAAGGCAAGGACCGGAGTTTGATCCCAGGTACCAAAACAAAAACAAAAACAAAAACAACAAAAAACCCAAAACCCAAAGCACCTATCTTATGGGAATCTGATATAAAGAATAAAGGGAACACTGCATGTAAAGTGCATGGCCCGGGCTCGGGAATTCAGTAAGCATTTAATAAATGGTTATAACTAGAGCAGCAGAAGCCTTGGTGCTCCCGCCTTTCTGTGCCTCAGTTTCCCTTTTGGTTGGGACATTCTTATGTTCTTTCCAACCTCTGCAGAGTGGGGACCCTCAGACACAGCATGGGAAGGGGGAACCCACCTTCTTCTCCTTCTCCTTGGCTTTGTCCAGGGCTTCCTGGGCAAGGCTCTGGGCCTGGCGTGCCCTTTCCGCCTCGGTACGGAGTCCCCGTAGCTGCTGCTCAGCCGTGGCCAGCTGGGCTTCAGCCGCATGCCGTTCACTCTTCATGAACAGAGCCTCCCGCTGCACCTGAGGCCCAAGCCCAGGTAGGATGTTCAGGACACGTGGTCCCCAAAAATGCTTGGACCCAGCGTCCTTCTGACCCTTGTCCCGAGGACATTCCGGCCCAGGCCCATCAGAATTCTGAGTTCCCTTTGGTTCTACAAACATTGCAACCTTGCCGTGCACCTCTAAACTATGAGCTATGTTTCCTCAGGCAAGTGAATTAACCTCTTTGGGCCACATTTTCCCTGTATTAAAATGAAGATATCCCCTGCTGGGTATCTTTCCCAAAGAATTAAAAGAATCATACCACAGTGATATATGTGCACCCATGTTCATAGCCGCACAGTTTGTAATAGCTAAAACTTGGAAACACCCAAATGCTCATCAACTGGAGACTGGATAAAGAAAATGTGTTTTTTAATATAAAATGGAGTACTACTCAGCCATAAAAAATGAAAAATTAGAGACATTTATAGCAAAATGGATGCACATGAGGCCATAATCTTAAGTGAGATAAATAGGACACACATGTGTAAATACCAAATAGTTTCTCTAGTGTGAGAAACTGGAAGTGTAAATAAGGATTAAAAGGTATAATAGATAATGTGAAATAGGAAGAAAAGGGGCAAAGGGGAAGGGGAAGTGGGAGGGGTAGGGGATAGAA
>NW_004624828.1:5420275-5451520 GCF_000247695.1 Heterocephalus glaber
TAATGTCTCCTAGATCTTGATATTGTAATTTAAAAAATGTATAATTGATAGTGTAATAGGAAGAAAAGGTCTAGAGGAGCAGGGGAAGTGGGAGGGGTAGGGGAAAGGAAAGAAAGGAAAAGAAAAAATATGAGAACAGGAAAAAAATGGAAACAAAGTCTTTGCAAATAGGGAAGGGTGCAAGGGGTGAAGGGAGGAAGGGGAAGGGGAAAAAAAATAAGAACCAAGATACTCATGTAATGGTACAAGATCCCAATGATGTATGTAAATGTATTTTATACCTAATATGTACCAATAAACTTAATGGGAAAAAAAAAGAATTCATTATTTGACTTTGTGGAACACAAACTGGGCGTATCTGACATATAGCAGGTTGAGAATTAGTCCCTCATATCATTGGGAGTTGAACCCAGGGCCTTTGCACTAAGCTACATTCCCAACCCTTTTTATTTTAAATTTTGAAACAAGGTCTCACTAAGTCACTAAATTGTGCAGGCTGGGCCTTAACTCATGATCCAACTGCCTCAGTTTCCTAAGTAGCTGGAAACAGCCAGATGGAACAAAACACAGGGTCAAAATGATCACTAAAGAATGTGCAGCCGGGCCATCTTGGGCGCCGCTACCAGCAGCTGAGAGCCTGTGGGAGCCGGGGCTGTGGTGGCGCAGGTGCTCCAGACCGAGTCCACAGCAAAGTAGCTGTAATGTTCAAGCCCAGAAATGCCTTATGTGGCTCATCAGAATCGCATTTGTGGTTTTCTAGATATTGAAGAAAATGAAAACAGTGGGAAATTTCTTCGATGGTACTTCATACTGGATACCAGAGAAGATAGTTTTGTGTGGTACATGGATAATCCACAGAACCTACCTTCTGGATCATCATGTGTTGGAGCTATTAAACTTACCTACATTTCAAAGGTTAGCGATGCAACTAAGCTAAGGCCAAAAGCTGAGTTCTGTTTTGTTATGAATGCAGGAATGAGGAAATACTTCCTTCAAGCCAACGATCAGCAAGACTTAGTGGAATGGATGAATGTCTTGAACAAAGCTATTCAAATTACAGTACCAAAGCAGTCAGACTCACAGCCTAATTCTGATAACCTAAATCGCCAAGGTGAATGTGGGAAGAAACAAGTGTCTTACAGAATTGATATCGTTGGTGGTGTACCCATCATTACTCCAACTCAGAAAGAAGAAATAAATGAATGTAGTGAAAGTGCTGACAAAAATAATTTGAAACGGTCACAAAGCCATCTTCCTTACTTTACTCCTAAACCGCCTCCAGACAGTCCAGTTATCAAAGCTGGATATTGTGTAAAACAAGGAGCAGTGATGAAAAACTGGAAGAGAAGATATTTTCAATTGGATGAAAACACAATAGGGCTACTTCAAATCGGAACTGGAAAAGGAACCTCTCCATGTAATACCACTTAAAGAAGTTCATAAAATCCAGGAGTGTAAGCAAAGTGACATAATGATGAGGGACAACCTGTTTGAAATTGTAACAACATCTCGAACTTTCTATGTGCAGGCTGATGGCCCCGAAGAGATGCACAGTTGGATTAAAGCAGTCTCTGGTGCCACTGTAGCACAGCGGGGACCTGGCAGATCAGCATCTTCTGTAGGTTTCCTCCTCTCTAGGGTGATAGTCCCATAGGCCCCCCATGCTGTTGAGTTATTTACCTTCCTCTCCCCCTAATGCTTCTTGTTTCTTTATTGAAATTTATTTGCATGTTGACTTTCATACCAATTGGACTTGCAAAAAATAATCCATTTCTAATTTAATGCTTCCTTGTAGTGTTATGTATATATAATATTTTGTGCATTGTATTGTGTTAAATGCACAAGCAGGCCAACTAAAGAATAAACTTTTCCTTGCTTTGTTTAACAATTAAAAAAAAAAAGATCACTTAAGAAAGTGGATATTATGGGCCTGGGATTTAGCTCAGTGGTTCCACTGCCTGCCTCACAAGGGCAAGTTCCCAAGTTCGATCCTCGGTAACAAACAAACAAAAAACGAAAGTGGATATTAGGTTCTTTTTTTTTTCTGGTACCAGGATTTGAACTCAGGACCTTGTGCTTGCCAGGCAGGCATGGTGCCACTGAGCTAACATCCCTGGCCCAAAGAAAGTGGATATTATGCAAATACATGGAGGGAGATCCAATTCACTGCTTACCAAAAAAATTGTAATCATCAATCCTACCTCACACCATACACACAGATTAGACATGTTCACATCTCCACTAAAAGCAAGCAGAGATTAGAAATAACTCATAGATATCATGGCGAAAAGAAAATAATAAAGATGCTAGAAGAAAACATTGGTGAACATCTTTATGACCTTGAGAAAGACAAAAGTTTTATAATCAGACTCCTCAAAAGTAGTAGCCATTAAAAAAAAATGAGGTCAATCCAGGTGTAGTGACCCATGCCTGTAATCCCAGCACTTAGGAGGCTGAGGCAGGAAGCTAGGCATGAGTTCAAGGCCAATTTGGGGTACATAGTGGGTTCAAGGCCAGCCTGAGGTACAAATGAGACCCTGTTTTAAAAAACAAACAAATAGGGCCAGGGATTTAGCTCACTGGCACTGTACTTGCCTCGCAAGCACAAGATCCTGAGTTGGATCCCTGGTACTGAAAATAAAAAGAGAATTACTGAAAAAACAAACAAATAAACAAAATAAGGTCAAAATGGTGACAAGGTGTTTAAAAAATAAAAGGAAGAAGAAAGAAAGAAAATGAAAGATGATGGGCTGTGGATGTAGCTCAGCAGCCTGCCTGGCAAGCACAAGGTCCTGAGTTCCATTCCCAGTACCCCCAAAAAAGAAGAAGAAGAAAATGAATGTTGAAATTCCAGGATAGCTGCAGGGTCAAATGTCCACCTGGAAATATCAAAGGCCAGAATGAATGGCTGTTCAACTGAACCCTATGGGATCCAAACACCCCAGGGCTGCAGGGTCAAAGCAGGCCTCCCAGGGGCCTTGGGGCTCCAACCATGCTCACTCACCTGGAAGACCTCGGCGCTGGTCTTCTCGTGCCGGCGGGCCAGCTCCTCCAACTGCCCCTCCAGCCGGGCCACGTTGGCCCGAAGCGCACCCACCACCCGTTCATGCTCTGAGAGTGCCACGCTGCCCACACGCTCCTGTTCCAGCTCTGCCCTCAGCCGAGCAGCCTCCTTGCCCGTAGCCACCACCTCCTGCTCCAGACTGGCCGCCTGGGCCCTCAGCTCCAGGGCCTCTTCCTGCAGCCTGTGATGCTCGGACACGGGCACCGAGGACTGACGCAGGGCCTCTGAGGCCTCGCGTAGCTCTGCCAGGCCCCGCCGTGCCTCCTCACAGGCTGTAGCTAGCTGGGTGGCCCTGGCCTCCGCCGCATCCCGCGCTTGGCTCAGCTCTGCAGCCACTACCCGGTGCTGCTCCCTGGTGGTCGTGGCCGTGGCCAGCTGCTCCCGGAGCGCCTCCAGCTCCCGGCTCTGCTCCAGCCGCGCCTCCTCCCGCCGGGCCAGCTCTGCCCGCAGACCCCGGGCTTCCTCCTCAGCCAGCAGCTGCCCAGCCCGGGCCTCGTCCAGCCAGGCTGCAGCCGCCTCTAGCTCCTGCAGACGGGAGTCCCGCTCTCGAAGGTCTTCTCGGGCTTGCTCCAGGGCTGCCCGCAGCTGAACTGTGTCGCCACTGCCACTGCCGCCATTGCTGACTCCCCTGGCCCCAACTCCCTGGGCCTCACGCACCCGCTCCCGAAGCCTGCCTGCCTCAGCCTCCGCAGCCTCCCACTTGCCCCGGGCGGCCTCCAGCTCAGCAGCGGCCTCCCTCTCCCGCTGCCGGAGCACCTCCTCCAAACTGCGGATCCTGGTCTCCAGCTCCGACTGCAGCTTCTCAGAGGCCTCCGCAGCCCCAGGGTGCAGGATGGGCCCAGCAGGGACCCTTGGGGCTGTGGCCTTAGATCCCGTGGCCTCCATGTTTGGAGTGAGCTTGGCTTCCCTGGCACCAGCTGCATTGGTCTTCGTTTCTGGTTCCATCCTTGTGACTTCTGATCCTGTGGCCTCTGAGGCCATAGCTGCACCTCCTGTGGTGTCAGTTTCCATATTTTCTCCTTCCTCTCCAGCCTCCATTTCTTTGGCCTCAGTCCCTTTGTTTCCCTCAGCCTCTGCTCCTGCACCCTCAGTCCCTGTGACCTCGTGTTCTGCAGGTGCTGCGTCCCCGCCTGCAGCGTCATCTGCCCTCTCAGCTCCATTAATCCTGGTTTCTGGAACCATGGTGAAATTTAGCTTCGGGTTTGGTGGCCTGTTTGGGGTTGCCGAGGCCCCCATGTCTTTGTCCTCTTCCCGTCTGGGGACCTCCCTTGCCTCTTGCTGCTCCAGTGCCCTCAGGGCCTCAGCGTGCTGCCTCCGGAGCTGGTCAAACTCAGCCCGGAGAGAGTCATAGAGGACCAGAGGCACGACCTCCGACAGGCCATCCCCTGCCACCTGCGTGTCATCCTTCTCGAAGTTCTCCAGGATCTGGGGATGGGAAGGCAATCAGGCAAGGGCCTGAGTAGCCCTTAGGAACACAGGGCAGCCTCACCAGCTTCCCCACCTGCCCCAGGCCCTGGAGCTGTCAGCAGCTGCAGTTTCCCCACCTGGAGCTTCTCCAGCAGCTCCTGGTTCTGCCTGGTGAGTGCAGCGACTTGCTCCTGCAGCAAAGCCAAGTGCTCCTGGGCTGAGGGGCTGAGCTGCCTGGACAGGGGTGTCTCGGCCCCTGGTGATGTGGGTGGGCACAGAGTGAGTGCTGGGGTTCCAGCCCCCACAGTGGGGGCTCTGGAGCAGTGCACCAGGACCCCCAGAGCTGGCTCAGGCAGGTGGAGCAACTAACATGTGTGTGCAGACTCCCTCCCGGTGCCCCATACACTGCATGTCCATGGCTCCCCAATGAGAGGTCCTCAGAGCCTCACCTGGAAAATCAGGCAGGTCGCCCTCCTCATCCTGCAGGGTGACCACATCATAGCTGGTGTTCTCCCGCTCACTCTGGCAGTGGGGGGAGATCAGTTCAGGGTCCTGTCCCTCAACACACCCACCATCCTCCTCCAAGACTCCAGAGTGGCCTGCAGGCTTCGTATCCCTCTGTGATTCCCCATGAGTACTGGACTGGTGTTTGTATTTATTGAGTAACTACTATGTTCTTTGCTCATTATTTTTGCAGGGCTGGGGATGAACCCAGGGTCTATGCCTTATAGTCAGGCACTCACCACTGAGTGGCTCCCTCAGCCCTGTGCACCCATTTTTAACCTTTTTAAAAAAGCTATATAATTGTATGAATTATTTCTCCATATATATATTTGTGGTATAGGGAATTGAACTCAGGGCCTTTACACTGAGCTCCGTAACCAGGTCTTTTATTTTTATTTTGAGACAGGCTCTTATTAAATTTTACAGGCTGGCCTCAAATTTGAGATCCTCCTGCCTCAGCCTCCCAAAGTGCTGAGATGACAAGTGTGTACTTAAACTGCCTTTATATGTGTGTTTGCTGTTGTATTCATAAGATTTTTGTGTGCTTGCTCATCCTTTGTTATGGCTTGTGTTTAGATGTCCCCCCAAAGCCTCATGCTTATTCAGAGGTGGCTGAATCTAGAGTGTGTGATTGATTCATGGTGGGGCTAGGCCCAAGGGCACTAGGATTAAGGGTGTGAGTGCTACTCACCCTAAGTAGTCTGAATAAAATAAAGGGGGCAGGGCTGGGGATTTAGCTCAGTGGTTTCACCGCCTGCCTTTTTTTTTTTTTTGGTACCAGGGATCGAACTCAAGACCTTGTGCTTGTGAGGCAGTCGGTGGAACCACTGAGCTAAATCCCCGGCTCACCGCCTGCCTTGTAGGCACAAGGACCCGAGTTTGATCCATGGTACCAAAACAAAACAAAAACCCAAAATAATAATAATAAACGTAAGATAAAGGGGGCAGAAAGACTGTTAAGGTCCCTTGCTGCTTTTGTTTTTTCCTGCTGCCATGAACTGTTGCCCCTCTGCCATGTGCCAACCTGCCTTAGAGTCATCCAATTATGAACTGAAACCTCTACAAACTGTGAGCTAAATAAATCCCTTCCCCTTTAACTTTGGGTTGTCAGGTATTTTGTCTCACCAACGAGAGATAAGTTACTAAGACATCCTGGGCGTGTATCTATTTCCAGGTGTGTTACCTTCGTGACTGGGTTTGTGAGGATGTCTGGCACGTGCGTTTGCATGTCTGTGAAACTGTTAGATGCCTTGGGGCAGTTGTCAGGCGCAGAAGCCTGAGAGGCTCCCCTCACTTGCAGCTCTCCACAGCTGACCTTGTCTCTACCCTCTGACCCCGCCCCTAGTTCCACAATCCGACTCTGGCCCCGCCCACCTCTAGCCCCACACAACCCCTAGCCCCACCCACCAGTACTTTTCCCTGCTCTGGCCCCACCCACTCTGACTCTAGCCCACCCTGGCTCCACCCACACATGCTCTGACCCCACCCCTTGCCCAACCCACCATGTCTGACCGCCCCCCACCTCACCCTGGCTCCACCCTACACCTGACTCTGACCCCGCCTCTCCCTGGCTCCCGACAAGCCCGGCTCTGGTCTCGCCCTGGTTCCACTCACCCTGGTTTTGGCTCAGCCCCTGTTTATGGCTCCGCCCCAATATCTGCCCCGCCCACAAGCTCTGGCTCCGCCCCGCCCTCGGGCCCACCTCCAGCAGGGACAGTCGGCTTTGCAAACTTTCCACCTCCCGTCCTAGGCTCTCCTTCTCTTCCTCCTTCTCTGCCAGCAGCTGCTGCAGCTCCTGAACCTGGGGGTGGAGGCAGCTGGCTCAGGCGCCTAGGTTGGGGGAATACCTGGCAGCAGCCCACTCCCCACCTTCCGCGCCTACCTGTCTCTCCAGGCTGTGCACCGAGCTGGCCTCCGCCTCCTGCGGCTGATGCAGAGGGGTCCACAGGGTCGGACCAGGGATGGGGCCTCCTAACCTCACCTGCCGAGGTGTCGTCTGCTCCACCCACAGATGTCTGCTTCACCTGCTGCGCGCACCACCCGCACCATTCTAACCCATCATTACTAGGATTTACTGAATGCCTGCTGTGTGCCAGACACTGCTCTGACCACTCAGTATGTTTTTGCCAGGTGTCTATTTGGGTCCAAACCCTATTTTGGGGCCATGCATTCACTTGCTCAGTTGAATATTCATCTGATAAATATTTGTTTTTAACAAAGGGCCTTTTGAGCAAGAGGTCTGGGAGGAGGCATGGAAACATCTGGGGGAGCAGCATTCCAGGCAGAGGGTACAGACTGTGCAAAGGCCCTGGGGCAGCATGGAGCCTGGTTCTGTGCAGGAGCATTGAGGAGGAGGCGATGTGGCTGGAGCGGAGGGAGGAGGCAGGAAAAGTAGAGGGAGTCTTTCCCCGGGAGTGCACCCCACCCAGGCCTGGGCCTCTGCTCCTCCTAACCTCATGCTTCCTTCGTTCTTTGTGCTGTTCCAGGCCCCGGATCTTCTGCAGGAGACGGCCCTTCTCCTGCCGCAGCCGCACGATCTCCTCGTAGGCTTCTCGATCGTCCTGTCCTCTCCCCAGCGGGAACCCACCACCTTTAGATGAAGCCCGAGGCTGCCCCTCGGCACCTGAGCCAGAGCTTGAACCCCTACTGAGGGCTCCCCTGCCATCCTCCCCTAGGCCCAGGCATCTCTCACCGGCATAGGGATGTGGGCTGGAGGCTGGGGCGCCTTCCGCTTCTTGGGACCCTCTCGCTTTTCATGGCTGGACACAGAGTTCTGGGATGGCAGAAGGGGAAGGGAGCAGATGGGGGCCGCCTCAGCCTCCTACCCAGTACCTCACCCAGCCAGCCCATTACCCACCCGAAGCCCCAGCTCTGCCATGACTTCCCTGGGGACTCGGCGACTCCCAGCCTCTCTCCTGTCCTCCCTTAATAGGGGCAGCATAAATAGGGATAGACAGCATTCCATTTCTTGCAAGTCCTAAAACTTTTATTTGTTTATTTTGAGACAGGCTCTCACTATGTAGTCCACGCTGGCCTCAAACTCACAGAAATTCTCCTGCCTCAGTCTCCTGAGTGCTGGGATCACAGGTGTGCGCTACCATGCCAGGCCCAAATTCTAAATCTTATTCTTTGCTCCCCGCCCTTCCATACGCCTTGGTGCTCTCCCTGGGCGGACCAGATTATCTATAGGTTTCTTTTCCCTGTGGGGATGAGATGGGCTGGAAGGAAGAAGCCAGCCTTTTCCCTTTCCCTACACCGGCCCTCGGCAGCCCCCGTCCCCTCTGCCACCCGCCTCAGCCCCATCTCTCTAGGGTCCCACCGCCTTTGGGAATTTGGGGCAGCGGCCGCCACTAGGTGGCAGCATACCCGGAAGCTAACCTTGCTCCCAACAGAACCTCCCAGGGGCGACCCGGGCAGGGCTCCATCTCTCACTGCGCGCCCGGGAGTGCGTGCACGGGGAAGGGGCCCAAGCGCTCCTCAGGGTCCCTACCTGAGACGAAGCTTCGCCCGAGTCCTCTTCTACAGGCAGGGGAGAGAGGGAAGCAGGGTCAGGCGCTGGAACCAGGGACTCCATTCCCAGCTTCCAGACGGGTATTCATGGGCCCAGGAGAAGGGGCCCTCTCAGTTCCCCACGAATCAGGGCTTGTAAGGCAGGAATTCATCATTTCAGTAGATTGATGATAGGAAGGACTTTGAAACTCTCAAAGAGAGAGGAGAGTGGCATTTCCCAGAAGGGGTAGGTAGAGATGCCACTTTTTGCCTTGCAAGCTCAAGGACCCGAGTTCGATCCCAGGTACCAAAAAAAACACACAACAAACTGTGGAGAT
Source organism: Heterocephalus glaber (assembly GCF_000247695.1). The sequence goes on from NW_004624828.1 coordinate 5,429,078, forward strand.
GCCACTTTTTAGGACAGGCAAGGTCCTAAAAATAAAGAAGATCCAGGGAATCAAAGTGGCTCCCCAGACCACTCTAAGTGTTCTGGGGCTCCTTGAAACTGCCTCAAGTAAGGGAGCTATGAAACTGCTTTTAATACAGCAGATATGGAGTACTTTGAAACTATCCTCAATAGGGAGCGAAGGAGAAGACAGGAAACTACCTAGAAGGAGATGCAGGGGGCGGGGCTTGCATACCGCTGGGTGGGGAGGGGCGCCGGGCTGCCTCCTGCAGGAGGTGCAGGATGAGTTTGTCCCCCGCCAGGGCTCCGTAGTGAGCCGCGTCCTGGCCCAGCGCGTCAGTGATGCCCAGCTGGGCCCCGCCCTGCAGTAGCACCTCCACTGTTTCGGGGCTGGCCCCCTCACAGGCCAGCATCAGGGCTGTCCTGCCGGGGAAGGCGGCTACTGAGAGGGTGAGCACATTCCTGGACCCTCAGGCCCTCCTCCACACCCGACCAGATCCCCCGCTCAGAGAGGTTTCAAGACTTCCCAGGGTCACGCAGCACAGGACGGGTAGGTTGACAGGGGAGCAGCTCACCTGCCCTGCAGGTCCTGATCATTTGCAGCGGCCCCCTGCTGTAGGAGGAGGCGGCACAGGTCTGTGTGACCCATCTGAGCTGCTAGGATGAGGGGCGTGGCGCCCGACTGGTGGGAAGCAGCAGGAGGAGGAGGGATGAGGTGGCGTGAGAAGCCTCCAGGTCCACCCTGAGCTTCACTCCCTCCCTCTGCAGAGGGGTCCCTCAGAATGCTGCCACTCGGTGACAGTACCTCAAGTGCAGTCTCTCCCCTCCACCCAGATGCCAGAAACTCACCCGATCTCGGGGGTTCAGATGTGCCTTGAAGGAGCACAGCAGCTCAGAGCAGGAGAGACAACCACCAGCCGCTGGAAGAGGACAGGGGAAGGGAGAAGACTCAGGCATTTCCTGGGGCCCACAGCCAGGATGGTATTTCTTTTTTTTTACAGTACTGAACCCAGGGCCTTTGCACTGAGCTATATCCACCTTTAATTTTTTATTTTTATTTTTATTTTTTTTTTGGTACCGGGGATCGAACTTGGGACCTTGCACTTGTGAGGCAGGCACCAGAACCACAGAGCTAAATCCCCGCTCCCCCCTTTAATTTTTATTTTGAGGCTGGGTCTCATTAAGTTGCCCAGTTGATTTGAACGCGCAATCCTCCTGCCTCAGCCTCCCAGAGTTCTGGGGTTGCAGGCGTGTGCCACCGCACCTGGCCGTAAATTTTTCTTGAGCCGAAAAAAGCCGAGTTACCAGAGGAGTACCCAGAAGCACCCGCCGCTAGGTGGCAGCGTCCTCCAACTACCGGAGACGTGCGCAGAGACAGCCCCCAAGCAAACCGACCTGCGTTTCCCTAAGAACAGAGGAGTCCTTGAGTCCTCACTGGAAGCCTGAACCTCTCGGTCTCGGTGTACAGAGCCTGGAGTGGAGGGTGCTGGCCCAAGCGGATGGGAGCTTCCCTCCGTCGGGAAAGAGTGGATTCTGAAGTTGTGGGCTGGCTGAGATGCCCTGTGGATTTCTCTGAACACTCTCCATTCTCTAAAAGGCTGTGCTCCTGGGTCAGGCGACCTAGGATCCCCTAATTACTATGGGGAGTGACATAATGTCTTCTCTGTTCAGTGGGCCTATGGGAGGGAGGCTCAGTAGAATTGAAGCTGAGCCTGAGTCCAGCACACAGTAGGTGCTTAGTAAAGAAAAAGGAGGCAGCATGGCCATGTGTACTGGTGTGTGCCTGTCAACGCAGCACTCTGGGAGGCTGGGGTAAGAGGGTCATTGAGAATTTGAGCCCAGCCTGGGCGACTCAGTAACTTATTGAGACCCTGTCTCTGAATAAAAAATAAAAAAGGGCTTGGAGTACAGCTCAGGGCAAAGGCCCTGGGTTCCATTCCCAGGAGCCTCTTTCCCCCCAAAAAAGAGGCAGCAGGAAGCCCTGATGAGACCCACCTGCATGGTGCAGAGCTGTCCACCCACTGCTGTCCTCCATATCCACCACGCAGGAGGCCTGGGAAGCAGAATGGGTCACCTGAGGCAGGACCATCTCTTCTTGTTGCCTGATTTCTCTAGGAAGCCCATGTCACAGGCCTCTGAGTGACTCAGTTTTTATGAGAGGTAGTGAGAAAGAGGGAGTAGCTGGAAACTCAGAATGAACAAAACCAAAAAACAGTACTTAAGGTATGAGGAGGAACTAGGGATCGTGAAAGTCTAGTACTGGGAGTGTGTCTTGGTTTGAGACATAGCTGGACACTTGGGAGTATCTGATTATCTAGAGAGTAGCTTGGGCTCAGGACTAAAATGGGCCAGGGCATACTGGGATTCAGGAAATATGTGGAGGTTTGGGGTCCTGCTGGAACTCAGCAATAGAGGCTCAGGGAGTATCTGAAGTTCAGGGAGTATGAGATAAGAAAGTAAATGACCTGTAGCAGTTGCTTCAGACACTGTGGGTGCCCATACTTGGCAGCAAGGTGGAGAGCAATGTAACCTGAAAGGGAGAGAAGGTTTACTACAGATACCCAGGGGCTCCCAGCTGTTCCACAAACCTGTGGCAACTGTGATGTGTTTTTTGGGTCTATACCTCATGCCTAGTGACCCCCCAAGCACCACACATTCTATTATTTTCTCAGATCCTCAACTAACTCATGCACCCAGATACTTCCTTTTACCCAAGCTTCTCCCACAGCTCCAGCTACTCCTAAATCGCAGCTATTCCCCCCAAGCCTCAGATACTCCCCTAACTCTACTTGGTATTCTCTTGCTCCAGAAAAGTCAAGCTCAGCTACTCCCATGAGGCCAGCTTCTCCCCAGGACACTCTGCCTATGTCTACCCTTTCTTTGGTCCTGGATTCTCCTGGACCCCCAGACCCATCCCCACGTTCAAGCCCCCCCTCATTATTCTGGCACCCCGGGGAGGGGCCCAAGGGCCTTCCTCAACCTTCCTCACTTTTTCAGAAATCTCCCCAAGCCCCAGATACTTCCTGCTCCCAGCTGCTCCCTCAGACTCAACTGCAGCCTGAATCCTAGTTGCTCCCCATGGACTATGGGCACTGTCCTTGCCTAGCACCAGCTCTGGACTCTGTCCTTGGGCACCACAGTCTAAAATGCCCCTTAGGGCTGCGGATTTAGCTCAGTGGTTCTGCCGCCTGCTTCACAAGCCAAGGACCCGAGTTCGATTCCCGGTACCAAAAAATAAAATAAAATAAAATAAAATAAAATAAAATGCCCCTATGCCTCCCTCTGGACAGTGGAGGGAACTCCCTTCTGCCTGCAGTGAACACTGAGGCCTCGAAGCAGGGCCTGTTGGAGTCTGGAGCTGAGCACTGCTCTGAGTTCTACCTTCCACCCAGGCCCCGGCTGGCAGTACCTGCCCCGTCTGTGCTCATGACATTGGCGCCCTGTGCCAGCATCACCTCCAGACAGCTAGCCGCGCCCCGCATGGCGGCCAGGTGGAACCTGGGGGTCAGAGGTCAGAGGTCAGGGGCGACAGTGCACAGCTTCCCTCAGCCGTGCCCCTGGGGAGGCACCGGCACTCACGCGGACTTGCCCTCGGGGTCCAGCTTGGTGGGCACCAGCCCCTTGCGGGAGATGAGCACCGCGACCCGGGCCGAGTCGTTGTTCTCCACAGCCTGCAGCAGCCGCTCGTCACTTTTGCTCCAGTCTTGGCCCTGAGGGTCACACCCAGAGGCTCGTGGGGCCGGGTGGGCTGCTGCACATTCAGGGGGCCCTCCCTGCGCCCCCTGGCAAGGGTCCCGGCTCTCACCGACCGCCCTGGGCACTTGCCTGGCCCCTGGCTCTGGCTGCCGGCTTCGGGATGGGGCAAGGGCCGCAGGGCGGGCAGGAGCTGAGATCGGCGGAGCTGAGCCGCAGCTGCGGGGGGAGGTGGTCCTGGGCGGGGGGCCAGCGACAGCTTCTCCCGGGCCTGCCCCCCAGCATCGGCCCCAGGCCCATGGCCCCAGGGTCCGCCAAACCCACTGCCAGCATTGGCCTGGTCAGCCTCAATATCTCTTCCCCAAGTGTCCCCACGCCACCCCCCCAGTCATCCCTCAGGGTGAAGGGAAGTGGACTCGGGCAGGCGGACCCACAGCCTTTCCTACTGGCTCTGAGTCTCCTCATCTGACCCTCTATGGCCCCGTCCTGTCTCCCAAAGCCCTCTCTGCTATCTGCCCCACAGGTGCATCTGCGCCCATTATCCCCTCAGTATCTTAAGACTTGTCCACCCAAATGGTAGCCTGAAAAGCATTCTCAGATGTATCCTCCAACGTCTACAGTGTTCTCCAAAATTACCCTCCCCCCAAACAAACCAAGCCGGGCGTAGAGCGCAATCCCCGTAACCCCGGAGCACTCGGGAGGCTGAGGCAGGAGGCTCTCCGAGAGTTCAAGGCCAGCCTGGGCTACATAGTGAGTTACAGGCCAGCCTGAACTAATAGTGAGACCCTGTCTCAAAAACTCAAAAAACAAAATAAAACAGAACCAAAAAACTGTTCTCCAAACGTCAAGATGTCTTCCCAGGACCCGCCCCCCAATAGCCTGACATTGTTCCTTCAAATGATACCATCTAACTCCAAAACAGGCTTCCCAAACTGTTCCCCCAAGGTCCTCTACATTCTTCTCAGTGTCCCCGCCTCTGTCCTCAGAATTGTCCTTGTGTGTTCCCGATTGTCCCATCTTTCCCCCAAAGGTTAGCACCACCCCTATTCCCTCCCGAGTGCATCTTTCCTAGATCTGGGGGTGCGGGCTTCGGGTAGTCAGGGCGGGGCGGAGGGAGGGGAGGAGGGAGGAGCGCCCCGGCCCCCCGCCCGAGCCCTACCGCAAGGGAGGTGGCTGCGCACAAACACAGCTGCTTCATGGCGTTCCGGGCGCTGGGTGGCAGGGATGCCCAGGGGCCGGGCTCCGAGAGGCGGCAGTCCAGAGGGGCGGGGCGGGACCAGAGGCTGGAGCCCCGCCCCACAGGGCGTCACCTCGCCCACTCCAACGTCGTTACGCCCACTCTGGTTTAGCACCGCCCCACAGATTGGCTCCGCCCCTCCCAGCCCCCCACGCCCAGCACCGCCCCACTCCATCCAATTGTCTGCTTTGGGTATGGCCCCCCCCACTCTATATCCTGGCCACCGGCACAGCCCACATCAGCCCCGCCCCGTCCCAGTTCACCTCGACACCGCCCACTCACAAGAAGCCTCCTCCATTGAGAGTCCTCCCCCCACCCAGGGATTCCAGGAGGTCCAGGGATGGAGCACTGCCCTGGTGGGTCCTGACTTGGCCAAGAGGCAGATGCGCTGAAAGGGGCCCTGTCCCTCACCCGAGGGCTGCACACCCAGGGTCGTTGGGCTCCTTGGACCTTCTTGTGCTCATCTCTCTTCCTTTCCCAGCAGAACTGGGGGGGAGCAGGTGTCTCCAGGCCTAGGACCCCACCGGCCCAGCCTCGACACCCCACACTTGCTCATTCTCCCTGGCATTTCATGCACTCATCTACTCACATTCACTTACCCTCCAGGGCAGCTCTGCGGAATCTGCTCCCCCTACCCAGCACATCCTCCCGAGTGACTGGGCCAGAGACTTACCAGCTGCCAGCCTCACTGTTCCGGTCTGTGGAGTGGGCAAGGCTGTGTACACAAAGCACTGCCCATCACAGTGCATGGCATATAGTAGGTGCACAATAAAAACTGACTCAGTTATCAAATAAAGATCTAACTGGGCCTGTACACCACGCTAAGTCTGGGCCCTGGGGACAGGAAAGGATGTAGGATGTAACAGAAGCTCAGTTAAACTCTTTGGAAGATGAGGAGGATCCAGCCCTGGGCTCAGACTCCAAGGGCTGGGAACATCTCGATCACACTCCAGAGCAGGGCCCACTGAGGCATCCCTGGCACACAGCCTGGCACCCTGGGTAGATCGGGGTGGTCAGTGTGTGGGCAGTTAATGAAGGACTCCCAAGCCCACAGCCTCTGACTCATAGACATTTCATTCCTGCAGTTCACTGAACACCAGCAGGAGCTGGGCACTGGGTCCCGGGGTGACTGGGATAGATGTCACTACTATCATGGGGATCCCCAGAGAGACAGACATGTGCTTCTGGATCTGTGAACCCTCGTGGTCAGGGCTGTGATGAGGGAAATCAGGTGAGCTTCCCGGAGAAGAGGACAAAGGGGTGGAAATCTGAGGGGTGGGCATGGGGTGGGCAGGGTCAAGGTGACCCTCAGGAGAAATCGCCACTTACCTGCACCACGCAGTTACCGCCTCCTTGGTCCCCAGCTCCAATGTCCCCTGAACCAAGCCTGCCCCCCAACAGCGGCCAAAGCCACCCGTGAGGCCCTAAATCAGTCTCCCCATGGCTCCCACCTGCCCTTCAGGGTGAAGCCAAGTCCCCCCGTGACCCAGTGGCCCCTGTGTGCAGTTGGTGGCAGAAGAAGAGGCCAGAGCTCCCCAAGACTTGGGGCCAGGGGCCCAGGACCATGCAGGGGGCCCCAGTGCTTAAGTGTAAGACAGGCGAGAAGGGGCTGGCAGAAGAAAGGCATCTTGGGCAGGAGAGGGTCCCAGGAGTGAGCGGTATTGGGGAGCCAGTACAATTCTGGAAGGGGGATGGTCCAGCCTGGTGGCTGGCAGCCAGGAGAGCTGGCACTTGAGGAGAGAGAAGGGACAAAGGACAGGCGAGGGAGTCCAGAACCTGAATCTAAGAGCAGAGGCCCACGAGCAGGTGGCGCGGGACTGAAGCCAGTTTAACCGTGCTGTACCTGCTATGTGACTTGAGCCAGTCACTTCCCCTCTCTGCCGAATGGGCTAAGTTACGGGATGTACACCACAGAGCCAGCTCCGTCTCCCTTAGCACTCTGGATACATCAGGGGCCTGGCATCATCTGTGGGGCATCCTGGGCAGTGCAAGGTGCTGAGCCCTGTCCTCAGCCTCCACTGGATCCGGGCCAGGAGCTCCCCCCAGTCATGACCGCCACAGATGTCCCGGACATCACCCAGGGTCCTGGGCAGGGGCTTGCACACTGGGGTGACATGAGGATTCTCAGACACCTAGGACAGGTGGGGATGGGGCGCGGCAGGTAAACGGATCTCCTGGCCCAGGCCTCGGGTTTCACGGTTGCTGGGCTTTTCCTCCTCCATCCCTGAGCACTCGGCCACACCCACCCCTCAAAGCCCAATGCAGGCTCCCTTTGGTGCTGCTGCCAGTCCCGCCCAGCGCTCCCCACTCCCGTCTCTGGCTTCAGCCCTTTCACCCTCCCTTCCCTTCCCCACACCAGCAAGAGGCTGTGTGCTAACCCAGCAGCAAGAAGATCTCGTCTCTCTCCCACTCAGAAGCCTCCTGGGACCTCACTCAGCTTAAAGTGCCAGCCGTGGCCAGGCGTGGCCAGGCGTGGTGGCGCCTACCTGTCATCTCATCACTCAGAAGGCTGAGGCAGGATCCTTGTGAGTTGAAGGCTGGCCTGGGCTACTTAGTGAATTCAAGGCCAACTCGAATAGACAGTAAGACCCTGTCTCAAAAATAAAGTAGACTAGAATAAAATTTAAAAAAAAAATAAAGGGCCAGCAGTGTTTTTACGGTTGTTAGAGATCAGGGGAAATTTAAAAGAATAATTTGTGACCTGTAAAAAGATTATATCAAATTCCACTTCTAGCACACATCAATAAATTTTTGTGAGTGTGACACTGGGATTTGAACACAGGGCCTTTGCACCGAGCTCCATCCTCAGCCCTTTTCAATTTTTATTTTGAAACAGGATCTCACTATATCACTAAATTGCCCAGGCAAGGCTTGAATTTGGGATCCTCCTGCCTCAGCCTCCCAGAGTGCTGGGATTAAAGGTGTGCAGCACTGCACTTGACTCATCAACAAAGTTTCTTTCAGTGGACAGAGCGAGCCTTATTAGTTTGCAGAGGTCATTGGGTGTGCTGAGCTGCAGAGCAGGGTTGAGGCTGTCTGGTCTAAAAGCCAAAAATGGGGCCGGGGATTTAGCTCAGTGGTTCTGCTGCCTATCTCCCAAGTCCAAGGTCCCGAGTTCGATCTCCAGTACCAAAAAAAAAGCGCCAAAAAACTCAAAGCCAAAAATGCGCTTGTCTGGCCCTTACAGGAAATGTGCACGGCCTTGCTCTTCAGAATCCTCTGTGTGACTCCAGAGCGCGACTCCGTGCCCCAGGCCCACACACCATCCCAGCAGCCTCCTTAAAGGTCTTCAGAGCTGGTTCCTCCACTCCTGGCTCTTCCAGGAACCACAACTGCAGTGACCCCCTTCTCTAATGGCCCCTGGGGAGGAGTTTTTTTTTTTTAATTTTATTGCTGTTATCACCACCTAAGATACTATGTATCCTTTGTTGTTTTCTTTTAATTTTTTTTTTTGTACCGGGGATTGAACTCAGAACCTTGAGCTTTCAAGGCAGGCACCAGAACCACTGAGCTAAATCCCCGGCAATTTTTTTTAAATTTTTTTTTTTTAGTACCGGGAATTGAACTCAGGTCCTTGAGCTTGCAAGGCAAACAGCAGAACTACTGAGCTAAATCCCTGGCCCAAATCCTTTTCCTCTCGTTTTTATTCTGGACAGTCCTATTTAAAAAATTCAACTGGGTGCAGTGGTGCATGCCTGTAGTGCCAGCACTTGGGAAGCTGAGGCAGGAGGATCGCTGCAAGTTCAGTGCCAGCGTGGGCTACATAGTGAGTTCAAGGCCAGCCTGAACTACATAGCGAGATCTTGTCTCAAAAAAAAATCACTCAACACACACTTATGGAGCACCTACTATGTGTACCCACACAAACAAGGGCTCCAAACTTCGTTTAATGGCCCACTCTCTAAATCTTAAATTTTTTTTCAAAACTTTTAATTTTTTTAAATTTTGAGACATGGTCTCAGTAAGGCTCAAACTTGCTATCCTCCTGCCTCAGCCTCCCCAGCAGCTGAGGTTTCAGGTATATACCCATGTGCTCAGCTTTTAAAATCCTTGCTAGAAGCCAAGCCTGATGATGCACACCTATGGGCTCAGCACTCAGAAGGCTGAGGCAGGAGGATTGCTGCAAGTTCAAGCCCAGCCTGGACTACATCCTGAGACCCTGTCTGAAAAAAATGAAAAAAATTAAAGAAAACATAAAAAAAAAAAAAAATTTAAAAAAAATTGCCGGGGATTTAGCTCAGTGGTTCTGCCTCCTACTTCGCAAGCGCAAGGACCCAAGTTCGATCCCCAGTATCAAAAAAAAAAAAAGGATTTGCAAGAAGCGTAGAGGTACTTGAGTCTCCAGGAACCCCAACATTCCCCTGGTGGGATTTTCTGGAGCCCCACAATAGGGCTAGAGTTTGCGGGGCCCCAAAGGCCAGGCAACACGAAGGTCTCATGGAAAACCCAGGGCTGCGGACTTCCGGGCGACCAGTGCAATCGCGCCACCTGGCGGCGTCTCGCAAAAGTGCAGCGCTCTCGCTGCAGGACACAATGGGGACCGCACACCTGGAAGACGCCGGGACCGTGAGCACCCGGGACGCGGGTCCCAGGGACACCAGGAGGCCGTGACGCAGTCACGGTGTTTGCTTTCTTCCCTCGGGGCTGCTGCACAAAAGCTTGAACCTGACTCTGCTGCCTGTTGCGAAATCGGAGAAGGGCAGCCGAGGGAGGGGGGAGGTGGCCAGGGCCCAGGAGTCCCACAGCCCTGCCGCGGCAGAACCCCGTCCCCTCCCCACCCGTGCCCTCTGAGACCTCATGCCGCCTTTTATTTTACTTTTTCTTCCAGGCCCTGGGCCTGGAACCCAGGGCCTTCACACGGAGCTCTATCCTCAGCCCTTTTTATTTTTTATTTCCATACAGGACCTCACCAAGTCTCTAAGTTGCTCAGGCTGGGCTGGAACGGGAGACCCTCCTGCCTCGGCCTCCCAGAGTCCTGGGATGACAGGCATACGTGGGCCACCACGCCCCTAACACTGCCTCTAACCAATGCACTTTCCCCTCTCCACTCTCTCCCTACCCCACGCCGAGTCCAGTTCTTAATGCTTCAGCCCTGGCGGTGTCTCACTCCCTGGCTGTGTGGCTTTGGCCAACTTCCTTCACCTCTCTGGCCTCCCTTCCTCGGCTACAGTGTGAGGATGATGAAAGCTCTGACCTGGAGCATTAGCGAGGGATAAAAGTGCCAACATCAGCAAAGCACATCATAAGCCCTCAAATTCAAATAAATAAAAATGAAAAAAGGAGCTGGGATTGGAGGAAAGAAAAGAAAAGAAAGGGGAGAGAGGCAGGCTGTGGTGGCTGGGCGGAGCGGAGCCCTGTTAGGAGTGCAGAGGAAGGCCTGAGCGGCAGCCTCACTGCAGGAACCAGGACCTGCTGGGCCAATGGCCTGGGGCTGGAACGCTGTGGCTGGAAGCGGTAGGGAGGTGAGGGTAGCCAGGGGAGCTGGGAGGAGGCTGGCTGGGGAGAGACTAAGGGAAGGACTTGGGCTCCTGGGTACCGGGGAGCCACAGAAGACTCCTGAGCAGGACAGGCCCCGTTGTAACAGATCTGCCAGAAGATGAGTCCAGTGAGCAGTGGAAGACAAGTGGGTCCTCAGCCGGGCCTGGAGACAGGAGCCTCTGACCCAGGACACCAGGGGCTTAAGACTCACCTCCGGCTTCTTAAAACGGGCCCGGAGAGTCTTCATAGCCAGCGCCTGGCCACCTGGGGAAGGAAGGGGCGGAGCGCCGTGAGGGATGCAGCCCTGAGGGGCACTAGGCACTCCTGCTCCCATCACAAGCACCAGCACCTCCTCCCTGGGACGGGACACTGACTGCTCCGTGGCCAAAGGCACCCTGCTGTGTGTCCCCCAAGCTGCTTGCCTTCTCTGAGTCTCACTTTCTTCACCTAGGAGGAAAGGTTTTATGGCAGAGTTATTTCTGCCAAGAAGGCCTTTTATCTTTTTCTCTGGTGAACTCCTATTCATTCCCTACAACCCAGTTCCAAACTCCCATCCTCTGATCAACTTTGCTTCAACGATCAGGGTTGGAGAGGCCTCTCTGAAGTCCTCATCTGCCTCCCAGCAGGGGCTGCGGTGGACAGATTCCCCCGGCCCCTCCTGCCAGGGGATTCCCCAACTCCTCCTGCCACCCACTGCTCACCTGGACACCCCTTCTCCCACCTGGTCAGCCGGATGTCCAGCCACCGGCCACTGCCCACCAACTGCGCCACCAGAGGATGGTTCTTCAGCACCTTCAACCGCACCTGCCCATCTCCCCACTCATCAGTCTAACACCCATCAAGCTGCCCACCCATCCACCCACGCATCTACTTTGCACCAGTCACCCCATTCATCCATCCACTTCTCCATCCATCCACCCGCCCACCCACTCACCCAGACTCCTCCTTCTGTTATCCACCAGTCCACTGCCCACACAACAGTCACCAGCCAAACCATCATTCACTCACCAGGCACTGACCCTTTTGCCCCTGCCCCTGACTAAGGATCACTCAATCACATCCGAAGCAGGTGTGACAAGATGCCCACAGAGCAGCCCTCGGGTGCGGGGCAGGAGGGGACCGCGGGCTGGGGAGGGGGCTGCACCTGGGAGAGGTGCCCGTGACTGCACAGGCCTGATGGCCGGTGGGGCGCTGAGGCACGGTGGGGGACAGACACATCCCGCAGTCACCCAAGGTTGAGGAGCATGCAGGGTGCGTGAATGTGTGTGTGTGCGTGAGCCGGGTCGGGATCTGGCGCCCGCCGCTCCTCTCTCCACGCACGCGGGCTCCTGGCCCACGGGGAGCCTCCACCCGGGACCCACACGCTCTCCCTCTCCTACCTCCTGCAGCTCCAGTGCCCAGGACCTGTGCCCAGCCCACAGTGGCTCTGGTTACCCACTCCCAGCTGGGCCACAGCTCACACCAGCACCTCCCAGTGCTCGGCTGTGACACCCGATCACCCAGGGGGCTGGGGGACAGCGAGGGAGGAGACAGCTGGCAGCTGGACTGCTGTCGGCCTTCGGGGTTCTGGTGGAAAGACACACAGGCTCTTCCCTGCCGTCATCACTGGGCTGATTTCAGCTTCTAGAATGCGCTCTCCTGGACCCCCAGCCTTCCCTTTGCGGTGTCCTCTCCCAGGAATGCTTTTTCTGCCCCTCTTGTCATCTGGAATCTGCTCCTTCTTCCATCCAACTCCTACCATCTCAGCCCTGTGGGCCACATCCCCTCTTCCAAGAGGCCTTGCTGGATCCCCAGCTGGGTCAGGACCCACCTCCGAGCTCCCTCATTGCCCTTTCCCCTCTGTGTCCCCCACCACACCGCGATCCCACTGTGTCACCACTGCCTGGTCACACACGGTAAGCTATAAAGGTAAGGATGGTGCTCTTGGTTGTTTTTGTTCTTTTTTTTTGGTACCGGGGATCGAACTTACGACCTTGCACTTGCGAAGCAGGCACCGTGCCACTGAGCTACATCCCCGGTCCAGGATGGTGCTGTTTTTGCTGCTTAGCATCAGGCAAGAGCTCAACACATGTCTTTAACTGGGTCTTCAAGGCTACCTGCACCAATGACCCTGATCAGCTTCTCTGTCCTCTTGGGCAAGCAGGCCGTCCTGCAAGATGCAGATCCCCCCTCCTGCCTAGGTAGCGCTCATTCAAGGTCTTCTTTTGCACCAGGGTCCTTGGTCTCCATTGTGAGACACTGTCTCCTTCCGAATGTGTAAAAGGCGAAAGAGGCCATTGATCACTTGTTCCCCCCATTTTAGAGGTGACTGGAAAACTCTCACGTGGGTAGCCACCCCAGCTTCCGGCCCCCATCACTCCCTTCCCCTTAGCCCTTGGGAACCTATTCAAATAGCCTTCTCTCCTCCAGTACTTAAAATGGCTCCTGTGGCATCACCAGAGCATGCGCTCTAGGGAAGGGGCAGGTCGCACTGGACAGGGTACGGCTCCTCCTTCCTTCCCTGTCCCGCCTCACTTCCGGCGGAAGCAACCTCAACAAGGGAAACTTTATTGTTCCCATTGAGGCAGCTACGATGTCGGTGAACTACGCGGCGGGGCTGTCGCCGTATGCGGATAAGGGCAAGTGTGGCCTCCCCGAGGTGAGTACAGCGGGGGATCCCCGAAAGTTGCCTGCATGTCCACTGGCTGGGCAGAGCTGACGACAGGCATCGGGGCATTGTGGGAATATCAGGAGGCACGGAGGCTAGACAATGGGAGGGACTTCCCAGAGAGCAAGGCGCAGGAGGCGACACCCCCTGAGCTCCTTGGACAGGGTGTGTCAGAAGGGTCCTTCCAGCCACAGGGACAGTGATGGGGAACCTTAGACCTTTCAATAATAAACAGCGAGCTGCAGCACGTGTGCCATAGGTTCATCACCACTGCACAAGGAGAAATGCAGGAGACGCTGTACCTTCCCCACAGTGGATCCTGGAGCAGGTCATCTCCCTCCTGGGTCTCCATCTCTCGTCTGTAATGTAATGAAGGCACCCAAGGGCTGGTCCCTTCATTCTGAGGTGTCTGTCCAACAGCACTAATGGTGTGATTCCCTCCAGGGCCTGCTCTTCCTGCGACTATTATTTACTTTATTCTACAAACATGTCTTGAGCATCTGTGGCAGCCCAGGGATTATCTGAGTGTGGAGGTGCAGGGAGCAAGACAGGCCAAACCCACCAAGTGACTGGGGGACGTATGAGTGAGGTGGCATTTGAGCCAAAATCTAAAGGAGAGGAAAGAGAGAACCATGGCTGGATCTGAGAGAAGAGCATTCCAGGTGGAGAGCATGCCCTGTGCAAAGACCTTAGGGCAGCATGGAGCCTGAAATGGTGCAAGAGCAACCAGGAGCCCGTGTGGCTGGAGCAGAGGGAACCTGGGGCAGAGGGGGAGGTGGGGAGTGGACAGGGAGGAGGTTGTGCAGGCCCCTGTGGGCTACAGGGAGGACTTAGGCTTTGGACCCAGGGAGGTGGGAGACATAGACGGCTGAGGACAGAGGAAGGCCATGAGGACAAAGTGCCTTTTCTAGTCCATTCTCCTCCCTGGGCAAGGTGAAAACAGCCCAGGCTGAGGCTCATGGCCTTGCCACCTGGGAGACACATTTGGACCCCTCTGTTCCTGTCACCCACCAGATTTTTGACCCCCCGAAGGAGTTGGAGCTGAAGGTGTGGGAGCTGGCCAGGCTGGTGTGGCAGTCCTCCAATGTGGTGTTCCACACAGGCGCTGGCATCAGTACTTCCTCAGGCATCCCTGACTTCAGGTCTGTGAGCATGGAGGGGAAACTGAGGTGGGCCCACCATCCCACCAGGGGTTTCCCTGGAGCAGCAGCGCTCATCCTATTCCCTTTCTTCTGGCCGAGTCCCTGGTACTAGGGGTGGAGAAGTCACAGCCAACATCCTACTTCTCTCACTGGCCAGAACCTGGTCACCTGATGTGAATCTAGCTGCAAGGAATGCTGGGAAAATCTGATCCCCCTGATCTTACCTACCTACAAGGCACACTGGGAAACGCAGTTTTTAGGCAGACAGGCTGCCCACATACTTGGATTCTATTACCGTAGAGAAACTCAATATCACGGACAGTTAATTCCATGCACACCCTGCAAACATTTTCCTATAGGATTCAGTGTGAGGCAAGTGGCTTTACCTTTGGGAACTGTTTCCTCACCCCTAAATGAGGATGTGAGACCATATACTGATTGAAATCCCCGCTGCATCCAACAGCCTGTGTTAGACAAGAGTTGTTGGTGAAAAGCAAGGCTGTTGCCAGGCGTGGTCGTGCACCCCTGTAATCCCAGCACTCGGGAAGGCTGAGGCAGGAGGAATCGCCACGAGTTCAAGGCCAGCCTGGACTATATACCGAGACCCTGTCTCGAAAAACCAAAAAAGAAAAGAAAAGCAAGAGTCTCAAACTGGAGGCCTCTTGATGGCTCCTATAGGTAGGTGAATTTGCAACCCTTCTCTGAAGAGCAGTAAATTGCATTTATTTCTTTTTCTGAGCCTCTGGGGTCCCCAGCCCAGATTTTCACAGCAGGAGAGCAGATTCCTTTTTCTTGAAGGAATGTTAAACTTCTAAAGCATGAACGCTTCAACCCCTTACAGCCTGCTATGGTTCCCTACTGCCACAGTAGAATTCCAAGCACCAGGTTGGAAACTGAAGCCCTTTCTGATCCAGTCCTCAGTCACTTCTCCACTCTCACCCCCTGCTGTTCCCACTGTGGCCCCCAAACCACTCACATTTCTCCAAACTCATAGGCCACCCCGTGGGCCTTTGTTTTTACCCTTTAAACTGCCTTTTTCATCCCTCCTACACTTCAGGAGGCTGCCCAACCTCCTCCAGGAAGCCTTCCTGCCTGCCCCAGCCAGAGCACTCAGGGCCTCCACTGGGCTCCCCAGCTCTAGGTCCCTTCCTGGGCCTGATCCTCCAGGGCTGGAAGGCTGGGTCTACCTGTGCCTCCTGCACAAAATTGAGACCACCTCGAGGGCTAGGGCTTGGGTCCACCCAGACCCCAGCAAGCCCAACGTGGTGGCACATGCCTGTAATCCCAGCACTTGGGAAGCTGAGGCAGGAGAATCTCATGAGTTGAAGACCAGCCTGAGCTATGTAATGAGACCCTGTCTCAAAAACAAAACCAAAACAAAACCTCAGTATCACCCAGCTCCCCAGGATCAGGCCCAGGGCAGCAGCAGCAGCCAAGTGTTGAATAAATAATTAACCATTGCTCACCTGTACATTCTCTCTCTCTCTCCTTCTCTCTCTCTCCCCTTCCCTCTTTCTTTCCATCTCTTTCTAATTCTCTCTCTCTCTCTCTTGCTTTTTCTCTTTCTCCATCTCTCTGCATCCTCCCAACTCTAATTCTCTTTTTCTGACTTTGATTGTGCCTCTGTCTCCTCTCGTTTTGTCTCTGGGTGTTTCTCTCTGATTCTGTCTCTCTGTGGCCCTCTTTCCCCGCTCGCCCACGGCCATCAGGGGCCCGCACGGTGTGTGGACCATGGAGGAGCGGGGTCTGGCGCCCAAGTTCGACACGACCTTTGAGAGCGCGCGGCCCACGCGCACACACATGGCGCTGGTGCAGCTGGAGCGCGTGGGGCTGCTGCACTTCCTCGTCAGCCAGAACGTGGACGGGCTGCATGTGCGCTCCGGCTTCCCCAGGTACAAGAGGCTGAGTTGCCGCACCCCCAGGAGCTTTGGGGCTCCCTCGCCCTGCTCCCTGTACCACAGCTGTCCCCAGGGGCCCTCAGATCTGTGAGGGAGCCAGGCTGGAGGCAGATGGCCCTGAGTCTCCAGTAAAGGAAGTTGCTGGGGCTGTCAGACAGGTTTAGAGTTTACAGTTGGTTTCATTATTGTTCAGCACTAGGGATGGAACCCAGGGCCCGCATGCTGCACTTCATCCTCAGCCTTTGTTTTATTTTTTTTTAAGACAAGGTCTTGCTTGGTTGCTAAGTTTTCCAGGCTGGGCTTGAACTTGGGAACCTCCTGCCTCAGCCCCCAGAGTACTGGGGTGATAGGCTTGTGCCACCAAGCCTGGCTAATTTGGGATTTTTAGTATCCATCTTTACTGCTTTTATGTTGATCATTAGTGAGGAAGGAAAGTGATTGTTTTCCCCCAGTGCAGGGCTGGAAGCCAGGACCTCACCTGTGCTAGGCAAGCGCTCACCACTGCCAGCCACTGTTCCCTTCTCTTAAGATAACTGAGAGTCTAACTCCACCCCTTTAGCGTGTAAATGTACTTTGTCCAGAGCCCAAGTAGCTCTGGAGTTGTGATTTTTAGTTTCAACCTGTCATTTCCTGAGAAAGAATGATCCTGCCTCCTGGGGCCCTGGGTCACCGAGAGCCCTGCTCTGGGCTGTGACCATCCAGAGGTCAGACAGCTTCTGGCCCTTCCGGGTCAGAGAGACTGATTAGTCAGGTGGCTCTTGTGTGCCGGGGTGACAGGTGTGTCTCCCCACACCTGCCTTGGGATGAGAGCCTTGGCCAGAGTGTGGCGAACCCCAGGATCCCACATCACATCCCCCGTGGGCACCCAGTCTCAGTGCAAACTGGGTGGGAGGGGTGGGGGCATGCTCAGCAGGTGTTTATTGAGCACCTACTGCATACCACATACCATTCTAGACGTGGGAATTTGAATTCCTGCCCTTACAGCCTGCCCACACTTACTATTACAGTGGCATTCTTTGAAGGGAATGGCTGCCCGTGAGCAGAGGTGGGGTCAGTGGTGTGGTTAATGATGCCTTAGGCTCAGAGAGGTTGAGCTCAATGCCCAGGAATGCGCAGCACATGAATGGGGGTGTCAGAGCTGGAAGAGCAGAGAGAGGGAGTCAGTGGGCTTTGTGGATGAGGGGCCAGGATTATGTCCCTGAGAAGGAGAGGACCCAGGACCCCTCCCACCACTCAGCTGCTTCCTGCCTGCCCCCAGGGACAAACTGGCAGAGCTGCATGGGAACATGTTCGTAGAAGAATGTGCCAAGTGTAAGACGTGAGTGTTGTGTGGTGGGTGCCGAGGGCAGGGGGTGGCAGCTGGCCCTGAGGTCTGTCACTCCTCAGGGGACCCCAAGACCCAGGGGCGTGAGGAGGGAGACCCGGGAGGGACAGAGTCTGGAAGGCTAAGTCATGGTGCCTGCAGGCCTGGCCCTTGGAAACTTTCAGGGAGGCCCTTTCCTATTCCTACTTCCTGGGCCTGGTGGTGGCTGCAGCCCTGGACCTGAATCACTAAGTTCCCCGTGCTGGGCTCAGACTGACAGTCTTCCTGCCTCAGCCTCCTACAATACTGGTATTACAAGTGTGCATCCCTGCACCTGGCTATCTTCTCCCTTTTCATAAGGACACCAGTCAGGCACCCTAATCCAGTAGGGCTTCATCTTAAACCTACAGAAAACTCCCAAGAACGGTATCATCAACTTGTGCTTCAGCTAGGCCAGGGATCCATAAACATTTTTTTTCTTTTCTTTTTTTTTTTTTGGTACCAAGGATCGAACTCGGGTCCTTGCGCTTGCAAGGCAAGCGACGGAACCACTGAGCTAAATCCCCGGCCCCCTCTTTTGTTTTTTTAAGACAGGATCTTGATATGTAGTTCAGGCTGGCCTTGAACTCCTGGTGATCCTCTTGCCTCAGCCTCCCGAGTGCTGGGATCACAGGCCTGCGACCATGGACTTTTTTTTTTTTTTTTCACGGACTTTTGTGTAAAGGACAAGAGTCAATATTCCCAGCTCCAGGTGCCAGCCCAGCTCTACTCTGATGAATCTCTGCACCATGATAGTGAGAAAAGCACCACAAACACCCTGCACATGAACAGGCGCAAACGGGCGTGGCTCTGTGCCATAAAACTTTGTACCAAAACCACAAGTCCAGAGCCAGATGTGACTAAAGGGCCACAGCTTGCTGACCTTTGACCTAGATTCACTCATTGTTAACATTTTGCCACAAGTGGGTTTTCCTTCTCCCTGTAATTAATGCCATTTAAGAGCAAATTGCAATCTGGGCACAGTGGTGCATGTCTATCATCCCAGCTACTCAGGACGCTGAGGCAGGAGGATCTCAAGTTCAAGCCCAGCCTGGGCTACTTAGCCAGATCCTGTCTCAAAATGTAAAAGGGCTGGGGATGCAGCTGTGGGCAAAGGCCCTGGTTCCATCCCCAGCTCTACCAAAAGGAAAAAGCTCAAGTCGTACCAGTGCAGGGCTGTAGGGTCTGCTCACTGTCCCTTCCTCCACCCCTTCCTCCCTGACACAGGCAGTACGTCCGGGACACGGTCGTGGGCACCATGGGCCTCAAGGCCACCGGGAGGTTCTGCACAGTGGCCAAGGCGCGGGGACTGCGGGCTTGCCGGTGAGTGGCTGTCCCCAAGACCTGGATCCCACAGTGGCAAAGGACCTGTGACACACCCCCCCCGACATTCCTCTGCAGGGGGGAGCTGAGAGACACCATCCTGGACTGGGAAGATGCCCTGCCTGAGCGGGATCTGGCTCTCGCCGACGAGGCCAGCAGGTCTGACGTCTTTGTGCACCCGAGCGGGGGTTGGGGGGCGGGCCAGGGGCAGGGCCAGGCAGAAACTAGCTGGCCAGCACGCAGGGCTGGGATGGGCTTGGAGGTCGGATCAGAGAGTCCCAAGTTCAAGCCCAGCCTGGGCAATTTAGTGAGACTCTATCTCAAAACATAAGAAGGGCAGGGCCGGACGTAGCTCACTGGTTCCCCTGCCTGCCTTGTAAGCACAAGGTCCCAAGTTCAATCCTCAGTACCAAACAAACAAACAAACAAAAAAAGGGTGGTCAATGTACCTCAGTGTGAAGGCCCCGGATTCAATTCCCAGCACTACAAAAATAAAAAGTTTCCTAGGGCAGGAACTTCCCAGCCTGCATCCTTCCTCATTGCCCTAGGTGGGTGTTGCTGGAGGCCCATTTTACAGGTAAAAAAACTGAGGCTGTAGCAGAATGACTTCTGTGCAGACCACGTCTACACAGTGCTGCTGCCAGGTGCCAGTGCACAAGGTCCACTCTTCCCCCGGGGCCCTGGGCAGAGGGGAGGGGCAGGTACAGCACCCAGGCCTAGGCTGGACCCCAGAGCCACCTCTGGATGCACTAAGTCCCCATCCCCATCCTTGTCCCCAGGAACGCGGACCTGTCCATCACCCTGGGGACCTCCCTGCAGATCCGGCCCAGCGGGAACCTGCCCCTGGCCACCAAACGCCGGGGCGGCCGCCTGGTCATTGTGAACCTGCAGCCCACCAAGCACGTAGGTGCCCAGCCACCCTGCCCTGCCCGGTGCCCCACGCCCCTCGAGTGCCCAGCCCTGACCCTCCTACCCCACAGGACCGCCAGGCTGACTTGCGCATCCACGGCTACGTGGACGATGTGATGGCTGGGCTCATGCGACACCTGGGGCTGGACATCCCCGCCTGGCACGGGCCCCGAGTGCTGGAAAGGGCCCTTCCCCCACTGCCCCGGCCTCCCGCACCCAAGCTGGAGCAGAAGGATGACAAGGGTGAGGACTCTACAGCCCAGCTCAATGGCTCTGCACCCACCCAGCCCAAGCCAGAGCCCAGCAGCCCCAAACTGGAGCGGCCCGAGAGCCTGGCCCCTTGCAGGCCCCCCAAGAGGCTGAAGGCTGAGGCAGTGCCCAGCTGACCAGCGGGCTGGCGAGGGCAGGGGGTTTTCTAGGAACTGCGAGTATTTTGCTGTCATGTCACGGTGTCTTTGGTACTTGGGACTCAGGATGCTGAGAGCCGTGGCCCTTCTGGCTCCGGGGCATCCAGTGGGCCAGGAAGCAGCTATGCCCAGAGCTGCCAGCCCAGGTGCCTGCTGCCCCATCAGGCTCTGGCCTCTGACTCAGGATGTGCCGGAAGGGGGGCCAGACCCTCCCGGTTTCCAGCCTACGAGGAAACAATTCCCTGTGGCCTCCAGTGACCTCTGGCACCCCTCCCTCCACTCTTGATCTCCCAAAGCCACCTTCACGGGCCCTCCAGGAGGGGAGCACAGAGGCAGGCACTGGTATCCTGCAGGGGCTTCCTGGAAGCTGCCAGGGAATAAAAACAGCTGTCCTGCATCCCAGTGTGTTTATTTATTTTTTGGTACCAGGTATTGAACTCAGATCCTTGCGCTTTCGAGGCAGGCAGCGGAACCACTGAGCTAAATCCCCAGCCCTGATCCAAGTGTGTTTGAATTAAGGGTCAGGGATGTAGCTCAGTGGTTCTAGCACCTGCCTCACAAGTGTGTGTGAATCCCCTGTGTGGCCAGACAGGGTGGCCCACACCTGTCATCCCGGCTGCTCAGGAGGCTGAGGCAGGAGGATGGCAAGTTCAAGGTCAGCCTGGGCAACTTTTCAAGACTGTCTCAATAGAAAATAGAAAAGCCTGGGGGTAGGGCTCAGTGTGGAGGGCCTGGGTTGCACCCCCAGTACTGAAAACAAAACAAACGTCTGCCCTCTATTCCCAGGCTCTGCAACCCTTTGCTGAAAGAGTCCTCGGTATCTGGGACCCAGCAAGTGCACACTGCGCTCAGCAGGGGCTCCACCAAGGTCCCATGTCCTCCCCAGCTGTGTCCTTGTGCGAGTTGTTTCACTAGTGCTGCCTCAGTTTCCTCATCCATTCATGGGGTGTCTCTACTTATGGGCAGCCTCAAAGGGCTTCCTGGGGCCCCTGGATCCACCCACTGCTGCCCCAGCCCCGACTGGGGACCCCCTGCACCTCCCACCCCTACCTGGCCCACCCCCTCCTTTGGGGAGACCTAGGAACCCCTCACCCCACCCCAGGCCAGCCATGTTCTGTCAAAATACTTTATTCAAGCTTGTGCAGTCTTAGAAAAGGGGGGGTGCTTGTGGCAGTGTCCACATCAACGTCCAGAAAGGTCCATGGGGTGCTGGGGGTGCTTCTGAGTCTGTCCTCTGTCTGTTTCGGGGGCCTCTGTCAGTCCCTGGGTGCAGCTGGGGTCCCTACGGGACTCTCCAGCCTTGAGTCCCCTAGGTCTGCTTCTGTCCACGGCAGGACCCTCAAAGCACCCCGAGACCAGGTCTCAGGGGTGCTCAGAGCTCATCCCCTGCTGCCTCTAGCCCGGCATGCCCGGGGCTCAGCACTGGCTCTGGCGCCACCCAGCCCAGCATGGCAGCCTGGCCTAGCTCGCCCGTTGCGTTGCCCAGGACCAGGCTCGAGTTGTCCGGCTCCTTTGTGGCATTGGCCAAGTCCAGCCTGTCCAGAAAGGCCCCCCAGTCTGCCCCCAGGCTGCCCGGGGCCTCTTCGTGGGACGCCGAAGTGTCCTGCAGGGAGCCAGGGGTGTCAGTGCCTGGTGCGATGTCCCCCAGGGCCACACGTGAAGCTGCGTCGTTGTGCAGCGTCCTGGAGAAGACTGAGCGGAGTGTGGGGGTCGAGAGGGATGGGGTGAGGGTTGGAGTCCTGCCTTTCTTCCCCCAGCCCCCACAAGTTCAGGAGTCACTTTCTCAGGGGTCTCCTGCACCCTGGGGACTGAGAGTGCAGAGGGACAGTACCCACGGGGAAGCCCTGAGGGGAGTTTTTAAAAACATACTGGGGATGGAGCGCAGGGTCCTCTCACTGAGCTCCCTCCCTAGCCCTTTTTAAAAAAAATTTTTTTATTTTTTTTATTTTTTCTTCCTAGCCCTTTTTATTTAGAGTCAAGGTCTTGCTAAGTTGCCCAGGCAGGGCTTGAATCTGGGATCCTCCTGTCTCAGCCTCCCAGAGTGCTGGGAGGACAGGCATGTGCCCAGCTCCGGGCAAGGAGCACCTACCTCTCACTGGCGTGAAGTCCCCGGGGCTCTCGGCTTTGTTGAAGACAAAGGGGCTGATGGAGGGGAGGACGATGAGGGCGAAGGACAACACCAGGACCTGCGGGAGATGGGCCAGGGTCACCCCATCCTGCCCTGCCCCGAGCTCCCACATCACCCAGGAGGAAAACTGCGGCACGGGAGACAGGGTCGAGCTTGAGCTGGACCACAAGTCTCTGCTCCTCTCCCGTGGCATCACCCCCGGCCTACGCCGACATCCGCTCTGCGAGACCCCCCCCCCCC